>APFE030540048.1:0-20683 GCA_000404065.3 Pinus taeda | reverse complement strand
TTTGAAAATGAAATTCACAACTTTAAATGAACAAGCTATATCGAAATTTTGCAAAGAGGCAACAAAAAGGTAGGTCGCTCACGTGGGTAGACTTTACGACTGGTCCGACTCCTAAGAAGACTGACAAAACCAGAGATATTTAAGGCTTTGCAACTTCTAAACCGAAAGTCACTACAGGACCAATATAAAAATCAAAACCCTAAGGCTAAAATCTCAATGAATTTCACTAAAACTTTCGACACTAATGGAACAAGTGCAGGTGAAGATTTTTGACAGTCAACCAGTGGATCTGGGCAGTAAGGACTAGAAAAAACAAAATCTAAAGGGGAAAAATGGATAAAAATGGAATTTTCTGAATTTTAACAAGGTACGCAGGCAACCTGTTTAACCAGGTGCGCCTACGCTCTGTGTACAAAGATACAGTGCGTACAAGTACGCACTGTGTCTAACGCAGAGGGTGCGTTCTACTGTAAAATGAAGAAGAACTAAAATCAAACTAGACTCTAAGCTAATCCACCCAAAAACACAGTCAAGCAATCAAAAACAAAAGAAACAAGACTCTTTTCAGATCAAAGTAATACTCAAAAGAAAAACCAAGCACATCAATGGATTCCCCAGTGGAGTCGCCAATTTGTCATGCGGAAAGAGTTATTTTTGCTGACAAAACTAACCTCCCTAGGAGTCTAAGACTCTCTAGTGACAAAAAAAACAAGTAAGAGCAATCCTTCTCTAAATATACATTATGCTATGAGAAACCAAGTGTTTTCCGATCTTACCTTAGGTCCAACGCTTGTTGTAGCAGTCTAGCTTCGTTGATCCAGATGAGCTCCTCCTTCACTTTGAAACCTGCATACACTAACAATCAAACGATTACATAACACCTGAATATTCCATAAAACAAAGCATATTCAACATATAGACCAAGGAGTATATGAAACAATTCATTAACAACAAATCATTGAGAAGAATGGACTTATTTGTATTAAGGAAACAAAAAAGAAACCATTACAACCTGAGCCTTGGTGTTGTGCAAGTTCCTCCCAGGGTCCAGCAAGAGTTTTCCTCTACTTTGACAAGCTCACCCACTTCCAATATGGCAACAAGAAAGGATGGTAATCCCTCCTCACAAGTTAACAATGGAAGTCCTAATTCCAGCAACATCTACCCTTTGGAATGTTCAGCTTTCAACCTCCCCTCCTCTGGCCCAAGGCCTGTATTTATAGCGTTCTAGAGGAAGTTATTCAGTTCCAACATCAATGGGATACTCCCTCTTTTGGATGGGGTAGCTCCTCTCTTGATGGGATAAGTTCCTCTATCATAGGGATGCATGGACCATCTGGAGGCGCTCAATACACGTCAAACACTCTTCTAGAAGGCTCTAGAAGTGACCACAAGTAACTTTTTTAAGATGAAACTCGCGCCTTTTGACCTTTACAGGGGTACACACCCATCCTTTGGCTTACAGAGCGTACAAGTACGCAGGTACAAAGAGTTTGGGATGCGTACACGCAGGCAAGGTAGAGAGAACCTACGTACCCAGAGATAAACATGTTTTTAGTGATTTTCTCTCTTTTTTGAAGCTTGACATGAAGAGCAGAGGTATTAGGCTTGACAAGGAGGATAATATGACTATTGATGGAGCCATATTAACTGTAGATAGTCATGGTGACAAATTTCAGTGTAACAGTGACATCTCACTTCCATCATGAAGATCACAATCCTTTTGACTATCAAGGGTACCATCTTGCTAGAACAAATAACACATTGTTATATTACAGAAATAAGAACACTGCCATTCCTTACATTTTTGTCACTGCTATCCCACGACTATCAAAGTTGCTACCATCTCACTTTATGTAGATCCTTATCATCAAGTATTGCTATAAAAAATATCCAACATTTAGAGATCATCAAACCATTGGTAATAAACTGTAGAGAAAACATGTACAGTTCACTATAATAGTGAAGCAAGAGCCAGAATAAAAATGAAGTCTTATTTAATAATATAATATGATGACACTTTTTTTTTGCTAAAGTAAGCGTAGGTCCTTCTATTCCAAATAAAAGAAAAGTTACATAATGTACAAAATGAATATTAGCTGCCCAAGCAAAAGCTGAACCTCACAAAGCCTCGGTCCACAAAGCCTCGCTCCACGTTACCACCGAAGATCCACCAAACAACATGATCGTTCGATCAAGCCCCGAAGATCTAATGTTCTAGGTGTTAGTTTGGGTTTCCAACAAGCTCACATGTTAACGACAAAAATGAACCCAAAAAGAAAAGTGAACTACCACTAGAAACCATTTGGGGTCCAAATGGGGAGATAACTTCTGGGCAGTTTAGCCACCTGAAAATGCACCAGATGCATGTGATTACATAAAGCCTTTCCAACTAGCATGGAACTTAACTGTGTCTGTGTATCCAAAGCTTGATAGAGACATCATGTAATTGCATTTCAAGTCCATTTGGAAGGTTAACCCTCTAGCAATTTCCCGGGAAAAATACATTGTATTTCTGCGATTTTGCTAACCTTCCCACTCTTTAATGAAGCTCGTGGCACCAAACATTAAAAGGCTACATTCAATGTTTTTTCGATACCTTTCGGTGTCACATAATAAACTGAAGCCCTGGTATAAAGCGATGTCACATAATGGAGCGAAGCTATAGGAATCAAAGTGAAACCAATTCACAAAGAAATGCTATAGGTGATACATAACAATGTGATTCATTAGTAAACAAATAACAAAACAATAGAGAGAAAAGCCACATATAAAAGCTATAGGAATCAAATATGAAAATCAATCTCAGATAATACAAAGTTTAATGCAAGTTATTCTGAGTCAAACATTGCTATTATAATATTCAAGCAATGTCACTATTGTTAAGGAAAAACCATTGTGAGATAGTGCGAACCATTGTGAATATTGATATTGTGCTATAGAGAAGGCCATGTATGCAAACCCAATATATATAAATTAATTAATTAATAAATAAATAAATAGATTAAATCTGAACAACAAAGCCTTGAACACGAGCCTCAAAATTCAATATGCTTTAGAACTTAGAGAGTCAATGATATAAAATGAGATCAAGGGTACTTATTTTGTACATGAATGTGAGCCTTTCATAAGGAGGTTGACATGATCATAATGAAGTCGACTTGAATTCTTGGTGGGAAACTAAAAGTCAAAATTCAAAATTTTCTCACCATAATATTTATCTTTAATAATTGATTTACTAATATAAATAATAATAATAATAATAATAATATTTTTTTAATTTGAATTCTAGTCAAGATAGGGTTCCTTTGGGGTAGGAGGGTTTCCGTTTGGGGAAATTCATCCCGATGTTGTTCAATTTTAACACACCTTGTGAAAATGGATGAACATATTGTAGGAGCAATACACGCTTTTGAAGGAAATGGTATCATAAATCTATGTGTTTTTAGATTTTAGGGTTACTCCCTTGGATGGTCTATGATGAATTTGCACATTGGAGATGGCTTGACCTTAATGGGGTGCATGCATGTTATTTTTCTTTAAGGCATGAGAGATCTTCAAATAACTTCCTAACATTGTATGTGATGGCCACATCACCATGGTTTCTTGTGTAGATAATCTACATTGGAAGAATGTTTTACATCCTAGAGGGGGTCATTGGGTTATATAAAATATGGGGTAGTTTGGATGCTTGCATAGATATTTAGAGTTGACACAAGGGTGCCTATGTTATGATAATATTCATGTAAGGGTAAGTGGAATGTACATGCAGGCTTAGGAGGTTTCAATTAGTGTTGGTCACACCTTGTGGAGTGACCTTGCTTGTGATACAATCACCTTTGATCTTGACATGTGTACCCATGTAGTGTAGTGGTCTGCATTTGTCTTTGTAGGTTTCTTGTAAGGGCATAGTATTAATGTATTATCTGATTCATTCATTATTGATATTTTATTCAAAGAGATGTGACTAGAAGCAACAAACACTTCCTTCCTCATGTATTTCTTATTTTGTACTTTATCTCTAATTCTCTTAGAGTTTCTATGTTTTCTTAGCTAAAGCGCTGGGATTTTTCCAGTGCGCATTAGTGGTAGGGCGTATATCTTATTGCTAGAGGTTGATTTTAGAGAAATTTCATCTAGAGGTAGCTTTTCTTGAGGCCAATTTACTTACGCTGAATTCATTTTGAGGGAGTTGTGTTGCAGGTTCCAGATTGTATTTCTCTTTGTATATCTATGGTTCAAAAAACAAAGTTTTTTCGAATAATGAAATGATGGAGAATTGTTTGTGGGTTGATTAATTTTTGCAATGTGTGATTGATCTCTCTAGTTTATTTTCATTTCATATTTTCAATACTAAAAGTTATAGATACCAATAATTGTCCTTTTTAGTGATTCAATGTAAATACATAATAAATTGAGGATAAATTAAATTGCCATGAGAAAATAAATCTTATTTGTATTAAAAATTTAATATGTCTCAAATGGAAACATAAAGATCTAAGATATTAAATTGATATATTTATGAAAGATTTTTAGGTAATATTATATAAATTTTAACAATAATGGTTTTTGAATATAATGAAATCAAAATTTAAATTATGACATATTTTTTGTTTTTTGTTTTTGTTTTTTTTTAGGTTGATTAGGACCTTACATCAAGATAGAAATTTCGTGGCCTCAACCTGCTCATTGGGAAACTAGGTTTGTTGGCCATTGGAAGACATTATAAGCCAACCAAAATCGAAAGGTTTTAAGTCTATAAAATTTAGCCAGATAATCCTTACTGTCTGAATACCATAATACATTCTTCCTCCTAAATCTAGAGCTCCCTATCGCTATGACCATCATCAAAATAAAAAATAAATAAATAATGAACTGAAAATAGGCATAGCCAACAATATAACAACCAAAATCGAATGGTTTTAAGTCTATAAAATTTGGCCAGATAAGATTTACTGTCTGAATACCATAATACATTATTCCTACTAAATCTAAAGCTCCCTATCACTATGACCATCATCAAAATTTAAACAAAAAATGAACTGAAAATAGGCATAACCAGCAATATAACTAGTCCTCAAAGGACTCAATAGGCGGAGGGTCTTTTGCACTAGACCCTTGTATTTCCAAGTATTGTGGGCACCGAAGGTGTTGCTCAATTATGCCCAAGAAAACATTTTGATGTTGAACCTGAAACTGCATTAGATGAAAGTATTTTTGGATTTCCTAAGAAGTAGGGTCGATCTGCATGTAGTCAAAAGTATGCATAATGGCTTTAGCCACCATATTTTTCATCACATAGTAGAGGTGAATGGTCTATTTATATTGGGAGACTTGGCCTCGAGAATTGCCAAGGTCAGGGACTAGAAATTCACAGTTCACTTCTTGCTCTTCTTCCTCAGCTTGGCGGGTGAGATCTGCTTCCAACCCTATGATAATCCTTCTATCTTGCTTTGATATCTCCCTCACATATGCATGCATGGCATCCTTGTTATGTTGGGCTTGAGACTTACGTCCTACTCTTTTCAGCTGCTGGGATAATGGTTCGTTGTTCTCTACCTGCGAACCTCTCTTCAATTTTTTCCTGCATCCCTCTACCATTACTTCCTCTTTGATAGTATTTACTCGTGCCATCCTGAGAAGAGGAACCTATGAGACTGTAATGCCTATGTGTCCCAAACCCATCCAAACAACCATCCACCTTGAAGGGAAAATGTCGTCGCTCCCGAAACTTGCCTCTATGATAGGGGAAAAGATCATGCACGAGAGCGAGGAAACAATGGCATTCTAGATATACCATATAATCTGAAATAAGCATGATCCTCTCATGCAACGATTCTTAACCAGCATAATCTTATTCCCTTGAACCATTGCAAACAAAGGTGTGGTTCAAGGCTAGCCTCTAATAGAAACAATTGACATAACCCTACATCCCACAGAAGAGAACCTTCGAAATTGGGTCAAAACCACAATGAAAAACACATTAATAATATTAAGACATAAACCATTCTTCTTCATCATGGCTTTTGCGACATCCCATACAATGTTGGCACAACAACATGCACAACCCCCCAAACCCAGAGATATAGTTCCCATTCTCTAAAGCATAATTCCATAAATAATTGAGATGAACGCTGCCATTTCGAATGTAGAAACGAAGGAATTCTCCCTAGAATTGCAGAAAAGCATGACAATCATCTTCCCACACTAACAGTTCCATCGAATTATATAAACAAGAATCCTACAAATTATCTCCATATTTTCTTGATTATAGGAGGAGAAAGAGAATGTCACATTCCCCATATTTTTTGTCCATCCATGAAGTGTCTATCCTTCAACTATAGAGGCATGGCTAGTGCCTCCAAGAAACTAGCCTTGCGCAGACTCTTCGAGATAGAACTCATTGACATTATCTTGCTCCAAGAAAGCCTAGGGTTGGCTGATCTCATTACCAGCTCCCTGAACTCTATTTCCCTGGGATGGATCTACTTGGCGACGTTGTGGGGAGATCCAGTGGTCTTGCCATTGGATACAACCCCCGTACAATCAGAGCTACTGCATCTTGGGGAGGCCATGGATTCCTGGGGTTAGACTTATTCTCGGCAGAGCTTGGCACCAGCCTTCGGGTTGTCAACATATATGGTCCTTGTCAATAGAGAGAGCATTTATGGCAGCATCAGCTTGGCCTCTCCATTTTCTCTTCAGATCACATCATTATTGGAGGTGATCTCAATTTATCCTTGGGTTATAGTGAATCTTGGGGGTCATTGGCTCAAGTGGATTCTATCTCAGGGTTCATGACAAACCTCCTGGAGCAGTACAACTTTATTAATGTTCCTATGAATAAACCTCTTCCTACATGGAGGAATAGAAGGGTGGGTGAGGCTGCCCTTGCTCAAAGATTAGACAGATTCCTTATGAAGGGTCCCCTGTTGCAGCAACTGCATCTCTATAAACAGTGGGTTGGCTCAGGGGGAATTTCAGACCACTCCCCCATTTATCTGGAGATTTTGGGGCCTCATCCAAAACCAAAAGCCCCATTTAAATTTAACCATGTCTGGCTACAGGACCCTTCTTATATTAGTATGGTATCAGAATTCTAGGCTGCCAAATCGATCGATAGATTTGATTCCTTGGCAAAGGGTTTCTGTTATAATCTTTCCAAGCTAAAGCATCTTTCTATTAACTGGGCTAGAGAAAAGCATCAGAGGGAGAGTTCGACTCTATTACACATAGAATCTGAGCTGAGTTCTCTGCTCGATGTGCGAAGCCTATGGTTTATCACTACAGAAGACAAATCACATCTGATTGAGCTTGAGAAATAGAAGGCTCAGATTCTGAAGGAAAGAGAGGAATCCCCTCGACTTAGGAGTAGGGCCATATGGCTAAATGTAGGGCATGACAATACAAGGTTTTTTCAGAACTATGCAAAATCTAGAAAGGTATCAAATACCATCTGAATTCTACCTCTGCCTGAGGGAGGAGTGGTTGATTCTTTCAATAAACTCTCCCATCTTAGCTCCACTCATTTCAAAACCCTATACAAAAGCCCTTCTGGATCAAATCTTGCTGATATCATTAATGTGGCTGGACACTTCCCCAAATTTGTAAATGAGGATGAAGTAGAGGAAATTTACACTCCTATGATGACTGGAGAGCTCGAAGGCACACTAAAATGGTTCAAGAAGGACAAGAGTCTAGGACCTGATGGCTGGACCATAGAATTCTACCTTGCATTCTATGACCTCCTCGGAGAAGATCTATTGAAAGTTGTGGAAGAGTGCAGATTGTCTGGATCGTTGTACAATGCCATCAATTTGAATTTTATTGCCCTCATTCCTAAATCTGACACCCCTTCCTCCTTTAATGACTACAGGCCCATTTATTTGTGCAATTGTCTGTACAAAATTATCTCCAAGATCATTGCAAATCGCCTTCACCCTATTCTCTCTTCATATTGCCCCTCAACAATTTGCTTTTCTTGAAAATCGTCAAATCCATGAGGCCATTGGCTCTGCCCAAGAAGCTATTCATTCAATCTGAAGCAAACACCAAAAGGCCATTATTCATTATTCTTAAGATAGACCTAGCAAAAGCTTTTGATCGTGTTAGTTGGCTTTTCATTAAGATGATCCTTATCCATTTGGGCTTTCCACACAACTTCATCACTTGGATTATGGCTTGCATTACCACCCCCTCCTTCAGCATCCTCATTAATGGATCTGCATCTCATTTCTTTCACTCTAAGAGGGGGCTTAGACAAGGATTCCCTCTGTCACCTCTCTTATTTCTGTTTGTCATGGATGGACTAATTCGATTGATCGCATTGGCTAAGCGGGATGGTGATATTCATGGTCTCAAGATACCTGATGAATGCTTTCTCACTCACCTTCTATTTGTGGATGATGTTCTCATATTTCTTGATGGAAGTATTCAGGACTCCCACTCCTTATCCAAAATTCTCTCTCTTTTCTCAACAACTACTGGGATGTTATCCAATCAATCAAAATCCACCATTACTTTTGCTAGAACTTCCATCCAAGAGTCTCATCTTGCTCATCAGCTTTTTCCTTATTGCATCAATCCTCTAGACCAGGTTCTAAAGTACCTGGGTTTATGGATAAAGCCTATCAGCTAGAAAATTGTTGATTGGGTATGGCTCATCACCAAACTGGAGAAAAGGCTTTCCATATGGAGCCATAGATATTTGTCCAGAGCTGGCAGACTTGTACTTATAAAATCTGTTCTTGAGGCCACACCAGTATTCTAGATGGCACTTGCTTGGATTCCTAGGAGTATCTTGGCTCGTTTACAACAAATCTGCAACAGATATCTTTGGAATGGTAACCAAAACAAAAAGATATTTGCATGGGTACGCTAGAATAAGATCGTGCTACTTAAGAAATGGGGAGGCTGGGGTCTAAAAGACCTTCCTTTATTTGCACAAGTCGTTGCTGCAAAAATGGGCTGGACTCTGCTGACTGGAAAGAACCATTGGACTACCATCACATATCATAAGTATATTTGGCCTTAGCAAATCATGGATTGGGTTCGTTTTCCAAGTTGGCCTAAAACTGGCATTTCATCTGTCCGGAAGGCTCTCCTTCATTCTCTACTACACATCAGGGATAATCTGGCCTGGAGAATCAATGATGGAACTATGGCTCACATTGGCTTGGACCCATGGATTAGAGATGGAGGTAGATACTAGCTGTCTAGAGAACTTATACATCATCTCCATTCTCATGAGATAAAGGTGCTTGCAAATATTGCTGATCATCAAAATTCCACCATCTTTGTCTAAGGATGGAAATCTACCTTGCAGCTTGATCTACCACAATGTTGGCACCAAGAATGGCACGAATATATATCTGCACTATTTGAATCTCATATAAGGGTTAAAGAGGGCCCTGATGAACTTATTTAGTGTCATGCGGAAAATGGTATATATTCCCCCAAGACTGGATATCTATCCCCAATCTCCCACAAGATTCCAGAGCAGATTACTTTCTGGTGGAAGAGTATCTGGAAACTTACAAAACCTCCTAGGACTAGACTTTTTTCTGGTGTATACTCAGAGACAAAGTTCCTACTGGAGAAAATCTCACACACCGATCTTTCCATGGGCCGAATTGGTGTACTTTGTGAAAAAACTCAACTGAATCGACTTTACATCTTTTCCTGAAATGCACAGCTTTGATTACTCTCTGGAATAATATTCTACCACAATATATTATATAGGGCAGTGGGAAGGTGCATACCTCAACAGTGCATGGGAATGTTGGTACAACTAGCATAAGGGTTCCAAACTTCAAAGTCTCCCACTGATTATCAGTTGGCATCTCTGGCTAGCTTGGAACTGCTCTATTTTTGAAAACAAACCTGTGTGTTGGCCACACATTGTGGCCTGTATTGTATCAACATACAATGAGATGCTTGAACGTCCACAACCTCGAGCCCGAAGGCCTCATTCACCTCCTCTTATTGATAAAAATACCCCTTGGGCATATTTCGATGGCACAACTCAACAATAGGGATGTGGTGGTGGTTTCATCATATACATTAGTGAAAAACACTTCTACAAAGTTAAGATGGGATTAGGGGCTGGAACAAACAATTTCACAGAACTCATCACCATCCATCATCTCTTGCATTTCTCTTTGGGACATAATTGCATGAGTTTAAATATTTATGGTGACTCGAAGATCATTATAAATTGGTTCAATAATATTACTGCTTGTCACATACACACACTCAGTAATATTTTGGATGAAGTCAACATTTTCAAGGCTCAATTTAATAACATTACATGCAATCATATTTACAGGGAATATAATAGTTGTGCTGACGAGCTATCCAAGGATGCCACGACACTTCCCAGAGGATAATGGACGATCCAGGAATAGCGAGGGACCAATGAATTCCACTACTATCACCGCCCATACATAGATCAACATTATCACAGGGCTAAAAGACCCTGAACACTACTTTTTTTTTTTGAAAATTTTTGAAAGTGTTTATAGTGAAAACTTTGTATATACAGGATATTTATGATTTGGCCTTGCTTGGCATATGTACAAACTTATAACATGCTACTATTATATTTTGAATGATCACCCTGCGTGGTGAATTTGAACAGTATATAGTTTTTGGTGAAACCCTTAAAATTTTGATTGAGCCCTCTGGGCCTAGACAGATACAGCATATGCAATCGCATCTACAATATGTAATTTTTCATAGATAGATAGATAGATAGATAGATAGATAGATAGATAGATAGATAGATAGATAGATAGATAGATAGATAGATATTAATAAATGAACAAATATATTCGATATGAACAACAAAGCCTTGAACACGAGCCTCAAAATTCAGGATGCTTTAGAACTTAGAGAGTCAATGATATAAAATGAGATCAAGGGTACTTATTTTTTACATGAATGTGACCCTTTCATAACGAGGTTGACACGATCATAATGAAGTCGACTTGAATTCTTGGTGGGAAACTAAAATTCAAAATGCAAAATTTTCTCACCATAATATTTATCTTTAATAATTTATTTACTAATACAAATAATATTAATAGCAATATTTTTTTTTTAATTTGAATTCTAATCAAGATAGGGTTCCTTTGGGGCAAGAGGGCTTCCGTTTGGGGAAATTCATCCTGATGTTGTCCAATTTTAACACACCTTATGAAAATGGAGGAACATATTGTAGGAGAAATACATGCTTTTGAAGGAAATGGTATCCAATATCTATGTGTTTTTAGATTTTAGGGTTACTCCCTTGGATGGTCTATGATGAATTTGCACATTGGAGATGGCCTGACCTTAATGGGGTTCATGCATGTTATTTTTCCTTAAGGCATTAGAGATCTTCAAATAACTTCCTAACATTATATGTGATGGTCACATCGCCATGGTTTCTTGTGTAGATAATCTACATTGGAAGAATGTTTTACTTCCTAGAGGGGGTCATTGGGTTCCATAAAATATGGGGTAGTTTGGATTCTTGCATAGAGATTTATAGTTGACACGAGGGTGCCTATGTTATGATAATATTCATGTAAGGGGAAGTGGAACATAAATTCAGGCTTAGGAGGTTTCTATTAGTGTTGGTCACACCTTGTGGAGTGACCTTGCTTGTGGATACAATCACCTTTGATCTTGACATGTGTACCCATGTAGTGTAGTGGTCTACATTTGTCTTTGTAGGTTTCTTGTAAGGGCATAGTATTAATGTGTTATCTGTTTCATTCATTATTGATATTTTATTCAGAGAGATGTGACTAGAAGCAACAAACACTTCCTCATATGTTTCTTATTTTGTACTTTATCTCTAATTTTCTTAGAGTTTCTAGAGTTTCCTTAGCTAAAGCGCTGGGATTTTTCCATTTCACATTAGTGGTAGGGAATAGATCTTATTGCTAATGGTCGATTTTAGAGAGATTTCATCTGGAGGTAGCTTTTCTTGTGGCCAATTTACTTACACCGAATTCATTTTGAGGAAGTTTTGTTGCAGGTTCCAGATTGTATTTCTCTATATCTATGGTTCAAAAAACACAGTTTTTTTGAATAATGAAATGATCGAGAATTGTTTGTGGGTTAATTAATTTTTGCAACGTGTGATTGATCTCTCTAGCTTATTTTTGTTTCATATTTTCAATCCCAAAAGTTAGAGATACCAGTAATTGTCCCTTTTAGCGATTCAATGTAAATACATAATAAATTGAGGATAAATTAAATTGCCATGAGAAAATAAATATTGTTGGTATTAAAAATTTAATATGTCTCAAATGGAAACATAAAGATCTAAGATATTAAATTGATATATTTATGAAAGATTTTTAGATAATATTATCTAAATTTTATCAATAAAGATTTTTGAATATAATGAAATTTAAATTTAAATTATGATATATTTTTTGTTTTGTTTTTTTAGGTTGATTAGGACCTTACATCAAGATATAAATTTCATAGCCTCAACCTAGTCATTGGGAAACCAGGTTTGTGGCCATCGAAAGGCATTATAAGCCAACCAAAATCGAAAGGTTTTAAGTCTATAAAATTCAGCCAGATAATCCTTACTGTCTAAATACCATAATACATTCTTCCTCCTAAATCTAAAGCTCCCTATCACTATGACCATCATCAAAATTAAAAAAGAAAAGGAAAGAAAATGAACAGAAAATAGGCATAACCAACAATATAACAACCAAAATCGAATGTTTTTAAGTCTATAAAATTTGGCCAGATAAGATTTACTGTCTGAATACCATAATGTGTTATTCCTTCTAAATATAAAGCTCCCTATTGGTATGGCCATCATCAAAATTTAAACAAAAAATTAACTGAAAACAGGCATAACCAACAATATAACTAGTCCTCAAAGGACTCAATAGGCAGAGGGTCTTTTGCACTAGACCCTCACATTTCCAAGTATTGTGGGCACCAAAGGTGTTGCTCAATTATGCCCAAGAAAACATTATGATGTTGAACCTGAAACTGCATCAGATGAAAGTATTTTTGGATTTCCTATGAGGTAGGGTCAATCTGCATGTAGTTAGAAGTATGCATAATGGCTTTAGCCACCATATTTTTCATCATCTAGTAGAGGTGAATGGTCTATTTATATTGGGAGACTCGGCCTCGAGAATTTCCAAGGTCGGGGACTAGAAATTCATAATCCACTTCTTGCTCTTCTTCCTCAACTTGGTGGGTGAGATCTGCTTCCAACCCTATGATAATCCTTCTAACTTGCTTTGATAACTCCCTCACATATGCATGTGTGGCATCCTTGTTATGTTGGGCCTAAGACTTACAACCTACTCTTTTCAGCTGCTAGGATAATGGTTCGTTGTTCTCTACCTACGAACCTCTCTTCAATTTTTTCCTGCATCCCTCTACCATTACTTCCTCTTTGATAGTTTTTACTCGTGCCATCCTGAGAAGAGGCACCTGTGAGATTGTAAGGCCTATGTGTCCCAACCCCATCCAAAAAACCATCCAGCTTGAAGGGAAAATGTCGTCGCTCCTGAAACTTGCCTCTATGATAGGGGGAAATATCATGCACAAGAGCGAGGAAAAATTAGCGTTCCAGATATACCATATAATATGAAATAAGAATGATCCTCTCACGCGATGATTCTTAACCAGCATAATCTTCTTCCCTTAAACCATTGCAAACAAAGGTGTGGTTTGAGGCCAGCCTCTAATAGAAACAATTGACATAACCCTGCATCCCACAGAAGAGAACCTTCGAAATTGGGTCAAAACCACAATGAAAAACACAGTAATAACATTAAGACATAACCCATTCTTCTTCCTCATGGCTTTTGTGACATCCCATGCAATGTCGGCACAATAACGTGAACAACACCCCAAACCCAGAGATATAGTTCCCATTCTCTGAAGCATAATTCCATAAATAATCGAGATCAATGCTGCCATTTCGAATGCAGAAACGAAGGGATTCCCCCTAGAATTGCAGAAAAGCATGACAATCATCTTCCCACACTAACAGTTCCATCGAATTGTATAAACAAGAATCCTACAGACTATCTCCATATTTTCTTGACTGTAGGAGGAGAAGGAGAATGGCACATTCCCCATATTTTTTGTCCTGTAGATGCCGATGAAGTCCCCTTTCATAGCGCTCTCGCTTGCAAGTTCCCAATGTCTCGCCACTAGCTTAATACAACACTGGAAGAGGTAAAACCAATTTACTTCACTGAACAACCACTCTTTCCACCCAAATTCTGAAATTCTTTAATGATGGCACGCTCTATCATTCATTCCATCTTCTCCTATGCAACCACCATCGTATCTCCTCCCACTCCATCTTCCATCTGTCTAACCAACCTCCTGTCTTGCATGCATCATCTTAATTGAGATAATCATTATCCCCATTGGGATCCTCAACTGGATTGCACCCCGATTGGGGTAAAATTATGATATATTGATATTCAATAAATTATCATATTAAATAAATTGATATATTTATAAAACATTCTTATATTATATAAATTTGATAATAATTATTCTTAAATTTATGATTTTTCAATATATGAAATAATAATCCATCATATTAAATTTATATATTCACACTCTTTTTAATATAAATTTTGATGATATATTTCTATGCTTTTATTTTTAGAATGGAATTTATACTTTTATATATAATTTAATTTATTAATTAATATTTAATTCTTTATAAAAAAATTATGGCGTTGCTAATGTAGAGGACGCAGAGGACTTGGTGATAGTGCTCGCCACCCCATTAGACATGATGTGCAATTAAGATATTTGAAGATGTGGCATAATACCGCATGCATTATCATGTGAGGTTTTCAATTGGTATTTATTATTAATTGGGTTTGTGTGGAGTTCATTAGTTTCTTTGTTGAGCGTTTGCATGCAAACAAGGTTAAACTCTTGACCTCTTATTCCATGCATTATTTCATGACTAGGCTAGAGAAGTTCTTGGCATCAAGCTTTAAGTTTGAAATTGTTGTGGTAAGAGGTAGGGATGACGGTTTGCAAAGGTGGTGGAAGATTTGGCCTTTTTCCCTCGGTGATTAGTTCTATTAGTTCTGTGTATTGCAGAGGAAATATTTGAAGTCTGGTGGGTTGGTGTCTACTATTGTGGAGTATCAGGTCAAGTTCTTTCTTTTCCTAGTTATTTTGGTCTTTATTCTTTTAAGTTGTGTTGATTCTCGTTTTGGGGTCTTAGAGTCATTGTATCTGGGTATGAAATACCAATGACAGGTTGAGTTTTAAGGCAGGGGTGTTTTATTTCATTGCATGTGGTTTCGAGTTTTGAGCTTCTAGTATGAGCTTGGTTTTGGGGTCTCAGATTATTTGTCTTTCAGTTTAATAGACTAATTGTAGGTCTTGTTGCAAGGCGAGAGTGTTTTAATTCTTTGCATGTGATTTTCGACTCTGAGCTTCTATCTTTTTCAATTTTGGATAGTGGTCAATTTTATGGTTGGATGACTTTACAAGTTGGTGTGCCAAATTGGCAGCAATTCTACAAACAGTCCAATGGTTTTTGTTAAGGGTTGTGTTCATCATTTTAGTAGTTGGGACTCATAGGTAGACATAGGTCTCTCTTTGTTTTTAATGATATCAAGGTTTAATTCTCATTCAGAGGTTGTCAAGCCTACAGGTTCTCTTGACAGAGCCTATGTTGAGTCTAGAAATTGTAACTTAAGTTATGTGGATGACTGGGTAGGGTAGTATTCTAGTCATGTTGTTGGTGTGTCAGGTATATTTTCTTGTTTCTTTGCAGGGAGAGTAATTTACAACAACTTTCCAAAGTGTTCCCCTAGGGTTTTATCCATGCCACCAAGGTAGAGAATGAGATGTATACCGGGGTGGGGTGGATGGTAGTACTCCTTAAGATCAACAAATAGCAAGATTATTTGTTCAAGACTCAGCTTCTAACTATTTTAATTTGGTTCCAATAGAGACTAGGATTTTTTTTTGAAAGTTGGAGACTCACGAAGAGATTGAATGTCAATCTCATTCATACTTAGGGATCATGGAGGATATGTTAGTTTGGATTCTTGACCCTAGTCATACCATGGGTAGGAAGAAGAAAAACTTGAATTTGATGTTTTTTCATTGGAATGTGAACACCCTTTTTGGTATGGTATTCAAAGATAGGGAAGTAGAATGATACAATTTATTTTCCTCCTTGGAAGACATTAAAAGGATGCTCTGGAACCAAAAATTTTTCTTGGATAAGATTGATTTTTCGTAGTGCATGTAGAAGGTCATATCACATGTGAATCAGATAGTGGGGATTTGATAGATCCTATAGGTTTCTCATATAATGGCCAATGATCAAGGAGGAGGTTTATCATTGACAACTTTTTTGGTTCACGATTAAAGGCATTATGGTGACTTGTAGTGGTTTTCTTCTGGCTCTGTGAAGCTTGTTTATGATTGTGGATCTGAATATCATTGTTTTGTTATGATCAGTCATGGCTTGTCTATGGGTCTTTATTTTGGGGAAAATTTTACTGTTTATATTTTATCTCGGTGCCTTTCTTGGCATGTTCATGGGCCTACTTAGTTGATTATGTGTTGGAAGGCATCTCATTGTATGAAGGTTTAGTGCCTATGTTGTTGTCATGCGAATTTGTGTTTTTGTAATTGTAAGGTATCGACTTTACTATCATATGAGTATTTAGTGTCTTGTTTGGTTCGCAATACAGTGGAATGGGGGGGAGATCTTGTAGCCAACCTAGGTGCTTAGTTATGTCGATTCTCCTCTGTAGTGGGTTTCTCATGAAGGCTCTAGAGTCTGGCTCTTAGCCTATAGATTTTGGGGAAGAAGAAACAAGCTCCTATGGAACTCAACTCGAAAATCTATATATCCATGTTTTGCTTAATAATACAAAACCTTCAATTAAAAAAAAGGTTGTATAACATTTTTTATTATTATTAATTTTAATCTTTAATGTTTAAGTATGTAACTTTGATTTTAAAATATTTAGATTTTATTTAGCATGATTTTTTTAAAGTATGTTAAAATTTAAATACGCTAAGTGTATTTATGCAACTTTAATTTTCTATATTTAAGTTATATTATAAAAATATTAAATTAAAATAATGTTATAATTTACATATTGGAAAAAAATATTTTGTTTACAAAATATTATTATAAACACTAAATTATTAAATTTTAATAAAAATGATTAAATCATAAATATTATGACTATTATAACAATTTTAAGAGCTGTGAATACAATATATTGTTTTAAATTATATTATGTAATTTAAAATGTTAATTTTAATCATTTTATGGTAATTTTAAAAATAAAAATAATATAATAATAGTGTAAGTTTTTGTAGGAAAAAATATGTATTTATTTATTTTAAAATTAATTCGAGGAGACTTGGGATCGAGTCGGCGGGAATGCCACCAACTCTTGAGCCCAATGCAACTACCCATAAGCATCGTTAGATAAGTAAATTGAGTTTTGAACTTGGGCAGGGCACCTATATTGGTTGGTAAACACATTTTGTTGTTGTGTATCCACCATTCAAGTCTTTCTTTAGAAAATGTTGTAAGCTCAAATAAAAAGGGGTAGAAGATATATACCTATATCCAAGGGGCGAAGCCCTTTGTCTCACAGATAGAGGGATCTCATACACAAATTACACCATCATCATCATCATTATTATTATACAATATTTTTTAAAACCAAAATGAGAATTTTGTATTTATATGCAAGTCTCACTTAGACCACAATTAATACATTAGGTGGTACATAATTATATCTTCAAAACCTTTTCTTGAGCCATCTTATCTAACAGAAGTACAAATTGTTCCAAAGGGACTCCAAAATGGACAAAAAAATGTGGTTTTGTAGGAATATCTACCTTACAAAACCGACGTACCAAAAAACAAAATTTATGTCATACTATATCTGATTGATAATACAATCCTTCATAATTGTACAATGTCAATCCATTTATCTCTAAGGAATAGGAGAGGGTTTGATTTGGCCATTGATTTTAAATCTTCCAATCTCAATTTACACTCTTCATTTGCACATAAGTCCACATCTTTATTGAGATAACAGAAAATATGGAAATATGTTATTGAAGAGAATCCTTTCTAATTATTTTAATAATACCTTCTAATGTTTTTTGCCGAGAAAGGAGCCCTCCACAAAATTCTAAATAAGGAGGGATTCTCTAAAAATAGTGAGAGAAGCTACCTAATTTTCTTTGGCTAACTAAATCTCCTCGTAGAGAGTAGAAGCTTAAGCTTGGTTATTTTTAATGCATTGTAAGCCCCATTAATACTCCACAACCTTAACTTCCTAGAGACCATCCCCTCTTGCCACCACTTTCAATTTTAAAATTCTAAAAATTAATTTCATAATAAATAAAAAACAAATAAATATTTTATTATGAAATCAAAAATTAAAACTTAAATTTAAATTTTCAATTGACAATATTATCATTTATGTCAAATAAATATTAAATTGAAATGATCAGATTTTTTTTTTTTTTTTTCAATTATCATTTATCATTTATGTGAAATACATATTAAGTTGAGATTACTAGAAATTTTTTTTGTTTATGTGATTCTGGACCCCCAAAGATCAATGATTGCTACATCCAAGAAATATTATACTATGAAGATCTACCTAAAATGATCACCTCTTATTGACTCAACCAAGGATCTAGACTCCAAGAGTGTTGAGAGAATCGAATGTGTGACCTCTAAATGGTAGAGGTGCTTAAATGATAGGGACCCAACGAACTAAACTAACCCTCAAAACTACAATTAAGATTTATTTTTTTTGTAAGAAAATATGACCACATTATATTAATATGCCAGAAATTACATAGAGGACAATCAAGAGTGTGTCCTCTGCCTCAGAAAGAAGAAACCAAAGATAAAGAGTGGAAGGACTCCGCCCTAGTTGAGAGAAACCAGAGCCTTTCAAATTTGTTGTTTGCATTACAAAACATATATTGATCAAAATCATGGATTTGAGAATTGAGCTAATGTAGTTGATGCATGAGCATGCAATTGTGTCATAGAAACAATGCATAGTCAAGCCATAGGGCTCTAATGCGTAGTGTGCCAATGAGCCACCCGGATCTTAGTTGTTTGCTTTCGAGGTGGTGGAAAGAAAGTGACTCGCAAAGAAATAAAAATGAGGAGAGAGAGCCAACCTGTGAGTTTCCATGTGCTGAGAGTTAAATTCTGCTACAGTAAAAATACCTTATAACCACATTGGAACCGCATTGCACTACAGTAGTTCCATGAGCCCGCATACTGCTTGTATCCGTCGGTTTCTCCTCTAGGATTTAGAAGCATAGGGGCTAGGGCGAGGAGGAGACAGGGGAACATTAGCCACCAAAGGGATGAGAGCCTAGGGAGGAGGGGGATGAGCCATAGGGGCACAAGGAAAGGGAGCGGAGGAGGACCTAACCGAAGGTGAGTCGGACGGGGAAGGGGCAAGGGAAGAATAAGAGGGGATGTTGGGCAAAAAATCAAAGCACAAAACTCTAGCGAAACACTGTGGCTTTGATAAGCAGAGAGCTAAGCAATCCATGTAGTCACTTTCATTTTCTCTTGGGCACGCTCCTTTACCTGGCTCGTGAGGAGATTCTTGAGTGCCTAAAGTGTTGGGTAGCCCCAATGTAGTTCAAATTCCTCCATAGGTAGGATGTACTTGTGTTAGGAGTCAAGAACCCCATTGTTAAATAGGTTGGCGATAGTAGCATCATCGAAGTTGGTGGCGGGGATCCCATGAACTCTCCCTCTGTCAGAGTGTCTTCCTTGTCCCTTTTTCTGGTTCATGGTCTTGTAGTGTAAGGTTGCATACACGATGCCAAAAAATCCACTAAAGAGAATGTTGGAGGGAGAATACAGATTCGCTAGGGGGTTGAGCATGAGGGCGGGGTGCAAGGGCGGAGGGATCCCATAATCGGGCAGTTGTTTCACGTGAGGAGTACATGACACATAATGTGGATGGTGAGCCAGGTGGGAGCTGTGTGTTGGGCATCTTGGAATGAAAGCTTATGATCACGGGGCCACCCTAATTCGGGAAATTAAGATTGTTTTTTTTTGTAAATTGAGTATGTCCATTTCTATTAACAAAAAATATATACAGCAGCTACATCATGGTCTCATCCCGCCCCGAAGGGAAACCGAGACTCTTGACCATCCAGAAAAGGCAAATTTAATCCAAAATTGAGTGTTAACCATTGTGTGAGACCAGTTTTCCAAATCAGTTTCTATAGCTATAGTCATACTATCAACTACTAAGTTCTTTCTACATATAAAAACAACTATATATCGCATGCAAAACGAAAGCAAAAACAAGAGTTTCCAGAAAAACCAGGACCATTCCGTCGAGCGCTACTTGTCTGGTGCAGCCTGCTGGCCTTTCTCCTGCTTTACCAAAACTCCACTGGCCACCAGCTATTTCTGTAGATCCTCTAATCTTTTCTCCTGCAAGAGCATGGTAATAACTATGTCCTTCAGTTCCTTTTTGACATTGGGGAGGCTTTGGACCATTTCTGCCATCTCCCTGGCAACCTGCTCTAAGGCTTTTGCCATAAGACGCTTCATGACCCAATAAAGATGGAGGGATTGTTTATACAGGGTCATCCTGCCCCTGGTATGGCCACGGTCTGGCATAAT
>APFE030540021.1:0-28335 GCA_000404065.3 Pinus taeda | reverse complement strand
ATGATAACATTTTTGGACTTAAGTGGAATAAGTCTATATCCTTTGACATCTTCAGAATATCCAACAAAAATACATTTTTCACTCTTAGGTTCTAAAGCTTTATGTTTCTCATCTGAAATATGGGCCCATGCTTCACTTCCAAAAATACGAAAGTGACTTACATCTGGTTTAGTTGAGCTTCATGCTTCTTTTGGAGTGATATTCTTTAAAACCTTCGTAGGAGTGTGATTTATTATGTAATTTGCACAGTTAATTGCTTCTGCCCAAAAATTAAGACTAAGTCCTTTAAATTGAAGCATACAATTAGCCATTTCCTTTAAAGTGTGATTCTTCCTTTCATCTACACCATTTTGTTGTGGAGTATATGGAACAGTGTGTTGCATTTGAATTCCATTCTCAGTGCAAAAGTTGATGAATTTATTGTTAACATATTTTCTGCCATTATCAGATCTTAGCTTAAGAATTTGATGTCCAGATTATTTTTCAACAAAGGCCTTAAAGGCCAAGAACATGTTAAATACTTCACTCTTGAGTTTTAAGAAGTATACCCAAGTGCGTCTCAAGAAATCATCAATGAAAGTTAAGAAATAATTGTAGCCAGATAATGAAACAACTGGAAGTGGACCACATAAATCACTATGCACAAGCTGTAAAGGGGTTGAGGCGTGCCAAGAGGCACGTTTTTCAAAACTATCCCGATGATGTTTTCCGAGTACACATCCAGAACAAACACCATCTCTGCAAGATAGCATTGGAATACCTGTCACCGTATTTTCTTTACATAGATTCTGAAGGGAGCGATAGTTTAAGCGACCAAATCACTCATGCTAAAGTTTGCTCACTTCATCGTTATTAGCAACAAATATCGAGGAAAGATTTGATGACCCAAAGTTGTTAAAATTATACAACCTTGTAGAATCATCAACAGTGCCACTAGCTAAAATTTGTCTAGGATCTCTTAGGTACTTAATTACAACATCGTAAGGTGAAAATTCCATGATTTTACTTTCACCTGAATGGGTTATCTGATATACAGATAGAAGGTTGCGGGATAAGGTTGGAACACATAATACATAATTAAATTGACCATTGTCTATATGAATAGTTCCAGTCCCTACAACACTAAGAGATCTATCATCACCAACATATATATTTTTGGTGTTACAATCATTTAAAGAAGAAAACATGGCATTGTTTTTGGCCATGTGATAAGAAACTCCAGAATCAATGAGCCACTCATGAGAATGAGAAGAAGAAGATACATTTAGTGCATAGCTAGACCGAGATGCTTGACAACCACATGCAAAAAGTGTTATTCCTGAAGAAGAAGTTGAAGTTGAAGAGTGCTCCAAATGGATGTTATGCTTCTTAATTGTTGCTTCCAAGGCTTCCATCATCTTAAAGCATTTGGATTCTAAGTGGCCATCTCGATTACAGAAGTGGCAATGTCTATCAGTCTTCTTCCCTTTGTTTTTATTTGCCTTATCATTTTGTTGAAATGATTTTTCATTTTGACTGAGTTTGCTTAGGACCCCTGTTTGGTTTAGGACCATTCTTTTTAGGATATGACTTCTTAGGATTCTTTAAATTTGGTTGCTGCTGGGCGGCTAACGCTTTCTTGGAAGAGTTTCCAAGATTAAGAAGACCAAGGTGTAAGAGTTTTTCTTGTTCTCTTATTAAAGAATCACAAAAAGAGTCAAAGGAAGGGGCATTGTAGTCTTTTCCTTGACAAATGAAATGAAGGCTTCTCTTGTAGAATGGAAGGTGGAAACAAACACATAGTAGGTTGGTCCCAACTTACTAAGAATGGAATAGATAAGGTTACCATCTTCTTTCTTAACCTTAACACCTTCCAAGAGAAGTCTAAGGGTCTTGAACTTGGACAAAAAATCTTCAATGGAAGAAAAATTATTGGGGTCCAACGTAAGCAACTCATTTTCGAGTTGATAGGCTCTAATTTCATTTTTAGTTCCAAAAACTTTATTAAGTTGTTTCATTGCTTCATCAGTGGTATCAAGTTCTGCGATATGGAATCTAAGGTTTGGAGAAATAGACATCCCTATCAACCCACGTGCTTTATCTTGCCTATTTTCCCATTTTTCTTGCTTATTTTCATCCTTAGGTTTAGACTCTTGGCCTGAAGCTATTCTATAAAGACCTTTACTTCTAAGTAAATCCTCCATGTAGGACAACCATTAGAAGTAGTTGGTGTTGTCAAGAATAACTTAGCATGTAATTTCCATTTTAACAAAAATTGAAGTTGTAGATGTTGAAACTAAGTGTTCCAATGGAAATATCTCATAAAATTAGGCTGATTAAAAAAAAGAGCTCTGAAAACAGCTTCCAGATGAAGAAGTTATAGCTTTTTGAAGAATAATTGTTGAATATGCCAATGAAGTACATGAATGTGCAGAAGTGAACGATAATGCTATATCTAAAAAAAAAACCCTTTCCAAACTTAATCTAATTAGCCCACTTTAAAATAAATATACATGTGGCCCACTTTTATAAATAAGTGAAAGTCACTTTTACAATAGTACTTTATGAGCTACCTATTAAATTGTAACTTAAATAAAAGTAAAGAGAATTTAGAATTATAAGTGACTCACTTTTTATAATAGGTGCGAACACTTTTACATAAAGTAAATTTAAAACATAAGTTACATGTGCTTGTTGAAAAAGTAACTCAACAAAAAGAAAGACTTGAACCGAAGACCTTTATTCTCATAAAGTAACTTTGGACCGAGTGAGCTAGTTTAAAAAGTTAGTAATTTTTGGAGAAGAGGAAGTGCTTTTTTTAGTCACTAAAGCTTTAAAGTGCGTGCTTACTTGAGAAATCCATTTTTGCCTACGAAACAAAAAACTACATAACCCAAAATGGACATGCAAAAAAAAGAAAAAAACTTACAGCTTGAAGTTAGATTTTGACGAAAACAAAATATCTTCCTCAATATTTATGATCTTCCAAGATCACACTAAGGCATGACAGAAAAGAGCATAGGCATGAGAAAAATGCTTCCTTTTTGTTTCTGATTTTCCCAGATCACATGGAGCCGTAGGGCAAAGAGCATATGCAGAAATGAAAGGTATGGATCTAGTGATACAAAAACAGAGAGTTAAATAAACTGAAATAAACAAAGAGATAAATAACTAAAACTGGAAATAAAGATAGTATACCTCTAGATCTTAAAAATGACATAGTTAGGACTACCAGAAAACCTTTTTGCGTGAAATGAAAGGGGTTCCTCACTGGAATAGATGCTCCTAATGTAGTAGAGTAGTCCTCTTGGCCTGAAAGCACTCAGAAATAGTAGATCTAGGAAATGATAATCGGATGCAGTTCTACCGACATTGGATTTGGATCACCAATGGATGTAGCCCTCAAATAGCTCGAATACCATGTAGGAATTTTTAGGGTAAGTTCCTTACATAGAAAACCAAAGGACACTGCTCACAAACAGATCACAAATCAATACACCAATATTTTTGACGTGGTTATAACCCTCAAAGAGGGAAACATTCCATGGCCTGAGCCAACAATGACACTTTAGGAGATTTATTAATGTAAAAGAAAGAAAATTTACATAATCTTCTTTCATGAACGGTCACCTTAAAACTGACGCTCCATTCTCTTTAAATAGAGATCATGGACCAATCGAGTGTTAAGCCACAAATTAAGTGTCGGTAATACCAAGGAGAGAATGAATCGTCAAATCAATTCATATCTAGAACATATCATGATCGTCGGATTGTATGTTACAAAAAGTACATACTAAACAAACACACTTTACCTAACTATACACTAGACCAAGTTATACTTAACTATTTCCTATGTGTCGGAATATCCTAACATTTAGAAGAAAAATTCCAGGATATAATGGCTCAAGGAGGGAGATGATAATTAAAAGTTCTTCCACACTACTATGATTCAACATCATCATAATAATATATTTTTTTCCCTCATTGGCAAGGATGGAGATAGGAAAATACAACACCAAGATATAGAAAGTTAATTTGTGCATTGTTTTATTGATCTCTTGACGAAGGACAATTCAAGAAGATAATAAGATATAAATACAATGATTCAACACATACAAAGAGTGATTAATAATGAGAGAAATATTGCATTAACGAGACCAATATCCATGTCTTAGGTTGAAATATGAACATGCCTAAGAACAAGGTGGCTAGAAAAAATTACTCAACGACATACTTCTTTTAGGAATGTCGGGGGTTTTTGGGCAAGGAAATTCAAGAAGTAGTCGGGGAATCAAGATGGTCGAGATCATTGCATCCAACACTTGTTGGGTCCTTCGTTTTGAGATTTTGTGGAGAAAGAAACTGATTACAAGTGGCAGAGGTGACTTTTAGGGAGTTGTGGAGTTGAAAACCGAGGGAAGACTGGAAACTGAAAGAAGACTGGCAGTCGCGGAAGAGTGGCCGGAAGAAGCACGGATAAACGAGCAAGGAAAGAGAAGAGGCAAACAAGGATGAAGGAAGCTGAGCATAAGGAAAGAGGAACTGACAGTATGGGAAGATGGTAGGAGATAAAAATTGGAAGAAAGAGCAAAGGAGGGGTTGGTGATAGTTAGTTGTATAAACTCTGTAGTGTTTCCAGTCTTCCTAGATTGCAGAGTGATGTGAAAGACTCTATGATCATGGTTGTATAATTTTATGGTGGTTGTGTGATGTTTACTCTTGATTATTAGTCCTAAATCCTTATGTATTGAATTACGTTATGTTAATGAAGGAGGTTGTTTTGGAATCACCTTGTTTCCTCATGTAATATGTTGATTATTTAAATTTTTTACAAAGAATATGTTTATGTAGTCTCTTGATATAGCATGAGTAGATCGTTAGCATTTGGTTCGTTTTGCATGTTAAGCTATCTTTCTTTGTTCTCTTCCAATTGATATGGTTCCTATGGTATCTAGGTCCCACCCTCATCTAACTTTATTCATGAAACGCCTCGGGTGAGACTCCTTCCCCTTCCCAGGTAAGGTGGAAATGCGGACGTTGTGCTAGACTAAAGCAGAGCATTGTTGGCCCCTTGTGCCTAAACCCAGGGTCTCAACCCTGTTGTCATTTTTGTGCCAACAAATGGTTCCATTGCTAGGACCTGAAATTACAAAGGAGGGTTGGGAATATGGTATCAAGGATTTTTAAAAAGGAAATATGAAACTGGTGGGACGAGCAAGTGGATTGAATTTTTTCTCAGCAAGCTCAACTTCACCGTCAAGTTGTTGTGAAACTAAAAGACAAAGTCCAATATTTAGAAGTTTCAAGTGATCAATATGATATCTTCTGGTGTATGTTTCCAGAAGAATGTACAATGGGTTGAAGATATTGTACGTGAAGGGGAGGTCTGGTTGATAGACATTGTATCGTCGTGACTGGACTCAGGAAGATCTAGTTGTGCTCCACTCTCTTGATACAGATCTGATGAGAGGAGTAGATTTATCGGTGAAGCCCACCTTAGAAAGGTATGTTGTCGAGTTTGAAGTAGAAAATCATCAGTCCTTCTCAAAGGTTGAAGTTATTTTTTAAGCGGGGTTGAGAGGGAAATTGTTGAAATAAATAAGCCTCTCGATTAAAGTCATAATTTTGGAAGAGGATCTGCTTATGTTCCAAATTCAAAGCATGGATGTGTAAATACCTAATACTGGGGGAAGGATCTAAAGGAGCGATCCTACCAAGTGAGGGATCATGAATTGATTAGAAGGATGGATGTAGAGGATTCACGGAAGGCCGAGGAACTGAGAGTGCAAAGGAGAGTGTAGATAGTAGAGAAATGGCAGGAAAGGGCCATGCAGGCAATTAAAAGGTTGTCAGAGGAACTGCACCAAGAAGTAGTGGTGTTGAGGAGCTTGGAAGAGGAAGGAAGGATGGAAGAGAACTCGGTGAAAGGGATAGAGACAGGTGGAACAACTAGGAGCTTAGAAAGTGATACGAGATCTCCCTCACTGATCTTGAGGGAGGGGTTGAATGGAACTACTTGTGTTCGCTGATGGAAGGCTTAGAGGTTGATATGTACTTTTTTATGTGGAGACTATTCACAGAATATGATGCGTCTGATAGAATCAAGGATCCAACCCCCCAAGGGTTAGGTAGCATCTCCTCCAACCTTCCCCTGGTACTCTACAACAATCCTGACAAATTTCTTTCCAAATTTCTTAAGATGATAAGAGTGCATAGTCTGCATGTTAACTATAAAGTTGGTATTAATAGTAGTGGAAATAGTAGTAGTAGTTTGAGATTACAAGGACCTCTACAACCAGGATCACAAGGCTTTGTGCTTTTAGCATGAAAACAATCCATAATAGTGGGTTCATTCATAAAATATCCATAATTCTCCACCAAAGGGAATGAAGATGTAGAGAAACAACAGTACTTATGTGAGGCTATTTAGAGAGCTCGCTAGACGCTTGATAATGTGAAGCTAATAGAATTCCAGAACACTCTAAGAGAAATGGGCTTGATGTGGTTCATAAAATGGTTGAAGTTTCACTAGAACCTAACTGTGTACAAGGTTAAAAGAGAGTTTGTACAAGAATTCAAACTTCCCCAAATGGATCAGTAAGGGTTGTTAGAGTTGTGGGAGATAAAGTAGTGGGAGGGAGAGACTGTTTGGGAACTAATGCAAAGGTTTAAGGACACAATTGGTAAGATTAGTTATACTATAGACCTGAATCACCAAAAGGATTGGTTCATCAAAGCTCTGTTACCCCTCACCAGGATGTCATTGACATGTCGCAAGATGCTCTAGAGAAAGCAACCTGAATAGTCTTCAACAACAAATTGAAATTCTAACATAGAAGTTGAAATATCTACAATTGGCCCAATTGGCAAGACCAAATTTGTGGTGTACCAGCTACCTAGTGGAAGGTCATGCTCCCACGGAATGCCCGAGACTACGAGGCATGGGTTCCACGTGGGATCCAAAGGGGCCACCTAGGCCTCTACCCATAGTAGGAGTCACGGTAGTAGGATTGCAAGGGGCCTATCCTAGTGTCAACCAATCAGAGTACTGTGAAGTATGCAATGGGTCTTTACACCCTCCTCGCATGTGCCTGATATTGAAAAAGTACTAATGTCCCAAAAGCAATTACTATGAGTTTTTTGCTTCCACAAATCACTACATAGACTAGTGTAGAGTGTTGGATGCACTAGAAGATATGTTAGACTGCTCAACCTTCCCGATCAATGGGACTATTAGAGGTGGGTGAGGAGGAGGAACGAGGGGCGAAAGGACAGGAGGAAAGGGCCATGTTCACTATTACAACTGCTACCAAGAGGGGCATGTTGCATGGGGATCCCCTCTACCAAGGAGGCTCTGGTGCTCTTAGTGCATGGTCAATGCCCATGCGACGATGGATTGTTTGGAGCTAATCACAAGATGGGAGGAGCGGAACAGACAAAGGGGAGTGAATTTGATCAATGCAGAGATAAGGATCACCTATGCAGAGCTAAGGATCACTGAGGGAACCCCACTATCTAATATTAACATAGTTACATGCGGCAAAAAAAAGACTGGGGTTGATGAGGGCACTCTGAACCAACCCACAATCATTCGAGTAGCCTCCCTGAAGTGGCAATATAACCCCAAGCAAAAAAAATAGTATTAAAAGGAGGCAACAATATTGTTTGACAGTCTGACTGGAGGTGTAGGACTACCAAAAGGCCAGACAAAGGCTCGCAATGACAAGACCTCAGACCTTGTTGGGCATGGAATCCCCCCAAGGCATGTTTTGGGGCTTAAAGCCCAAGTTTTAACTAAGTCCATTGTAAAGACTACACAAATTGTGTGTGGAGTGTGAAGTCGTAATAGAGTCATAAGGTTGTCTTCCCTTGTTTTTGTAATGTAATGTTGGTTTTAAAGATCTACCCATGGTCTGCGGACCATGGGATTGTGTAAATAGGGTAAGGATCTAAGTGTAGAAATAAGAAAAAGAATGAACGAAGGATGAGTCTAAGAAATTGATGAAGTATTGAGTCAAAGTGTAGAGTTGTGTCTTTGGGTCGTAGGGTAGGAGAAGGCTCTGCAGCTGAGTGCGCAAAGGCCTAGTAGTCTGCAGTTGAGTGTGCAGGGCAGGTTGAGTATGTAACCATGGGAAGAATTAATAAAAGAGAAGTTTCACCATATTTCTATGTACCTTTCCCAGTTTTATGTATTATTGGGTATGAATTGCAAGTTACTATTTATGTACTACACAAACTCATATGAATGTGTTGAATAAGTAAATATAATATAAGGCATATGTTTACGCGAAGATAACTAACTGTTATAAGAAGATAATTAAGATCTCGGGTGTGACTTAGGGAAATAGTGCAGATCACTACTCCAGTAGTGCAAAAGCCCCACAACCCCTAGTTAGGGTTGCGCGAAGGTGAATATATCAAGGCACGAAGGCTAGGGAAGTGTGCGAAGTAACCTACATGAAGAGACTCACAGTTGGACTAAATCAACCCCTCAGACATCTAAAGGGTGTGGAAACCTGATTCCAACACCCCCCCATACTACTTCGAGTGAGACCTCAATTTGCGCTCCACGGACTGTTGCCGAAAGGGTCAGTAGTATAGGGATTTGCTTGGCTAATTAACTCTGAACCTGGGTCAGACCCCAACAAGCCAACAAATGGTTCTGTTACTGGGACCGAAATTTGCATAGGGATGTCTGATGTCATATCACTAGAATCCAACTAAGAAATAAATTGAAGATTGGTTGGATAGAAAGATTCACGAGTTCACGGTGCAAGAGAACAAGAATCTGTGACTATCAAAGGAAAAGTGGTTAGACTGCTACATGTACATGTAAATCCACAAAAAATTCGCATCTTTCCCTACTGAGCTGTATGAGTGGATCACGAAGCTAGTAGATATCCAAGGAAGGTGGAAACTTGATAATCCTATTGTGTGGATTCCAGAATTGGTGTGCAGATTGGAAGCATCAAAGGATAAGATCCTCCGTGTTGTTGATCATTGTGTCGATCAAATTATAGGAGGATTCATTACTGAGTTCGAGGTAGATACTTCAGTTAGCTATAGCGAGGCAGAATGATGCTTTCTTAAGGGACTGCGAGGTAAGTACGTTAAGTCTTTGAACACTTGGATTAAAATGCTACTATGTGAAAAATGGATTATGTGAATACATTGATGTTTGGGGCTACACAAAGTGGGGGAATTTATAGAAATGAAGGTAGTGCAGAACTAGAAACTAGCCCCTTGATTTCACCTCCGCGAGGCGATGAGGAAGAGCTTGCGAAGGTCTCACCATAAAGTGTGATCAATTTGATAAGGTAGATGATTCTATGCATACCACCCCCACCCACACCACTGCTAGTTTCACCATCTTCACACCCATCTTCACCGATACCACCTTTGCCACCATTGCGTTTCAATATGGCAAGCTCGATAAAGTTTATGGTGTTCAAGAGAGTAGGAAATGAAGATTCGGACCAATTTTTGTTCATGATAAAACTTGTATGGGAAGCACAAGGAGTTATAGATGACAATACAAAGAAAACAATGTTGGTTAGTGCTCTGCAGGATCGCACCCTGACCTAGTATATTAAGCATTCTAATGACAATCCAAATGCGGGGATCGTAGACATCCAAACTACGTTGAACAGAGAATTTAGAAGGCCAAAGTCAGAGGCACAGTCAATCATTGGGTTCAAGGTGATCACGATGCTATGAGGCGAGACTCCTTGGGAGTTAGATCAGAGACTAAAGTGCACAATTCGTGAAGCTAATATGACTTTGATGGATGGACAACATCGTGAATGGTTTGTAGCATCGCTAACGCCGCATTTAAGGAACACGTTGTCACAACAGAGGCTAACAACTTAGGCCAAAGCCTTGGAGATAGCGATGAGGCTATATGAAACCCAAATAAAGTATCCTAACCTGGGAGTTTGGCAGATCCACGCACAGTTTAAAGACTTGTGCCTTCAAATGCAAAGTTTGAAACAAGACAAGACAGCTTGCGCAGAAGTGCATGATGAGGTATGGTGTGTTAAATGTAAGGGTCAGGGTCATGACAAGGACCATTGCCTAGTGTTCACAAATTACCTCACGGGAGGAGGACCAATGTTGTTAAGGCCGGAGGCCCAATTAGGACCTAGCACATCTCCTGCATTGTGGTGCGCAATTTGTCAAATAGGAGGAAAGCATGCTACAGAATACTGCCATTTGTTGCAAAAGTACACGCAGAATTCACAACAGTTGTTCTGTAATTTTTGTAGATCAGTGTGACATGATGAATGCACCTGTAGAAGCTATGAACTGATGATGGATAGGATTCCCACCTACAGAGTTCAGGCTGAAACACGGCCCCTTGACCAAAACACAGGAGTGGTGCAAATCGGATTTCAGTGGCACGGACGAGGCCGAGGTGGTGGAGGACCTGGAAGAGGTCATGGACAACTAATATGTTACAATTGTGGGGGGCTAGGACATTATGCATGTGATTGTACGAATCCAACGCACCCTTCATGCTTTTATTGTACATTGTTTGATCATGAGACAGAGGATTGTCCCACACTGATAGTGAGGCTACGCGACAAGGGAGCGCCCCAACCTCCCCCGACTTAGAACCTGCAAATGATGATGTCCGAGCCGTGCGAGGAAGATCCTAATGTGAACATTGTGCTCTGAAGTGGAATTACGACAGGGGATGACAAAGGCAAGCAACCTGAAGATAGTACTGGGTTCGCAAGAATCTAACGAAAGAACTAGAGTTTGATTTAGAGCGCGCTGAGGAAACCTTCATGAAAGTTAGGAAGAGCTTCACTGATGCCTCCACTTCAGGAAGCAAAGACAGACTGGAGCCGGAAATGGACCCATCGATGCTCACGATGTTCCTGGAACCATGCATGAAGCTGTTGCGTGATAGCAAGGTGGTAAAGGGACTGCAGGAACTCATTAATCGATGCACTGGGACCGCTCCAGGAGAACCATGCGTAGTCCAGAATATTGGAAAGCACACGACGAAGATGGGAAGAGAAATGAGGTTGACCGTGCAGAATGAGGAATGTGAGATGGACCAAGTGATTCTGGACCTAGGATCGGACACGAACGTTCTACCAAAGCAGACATAGGAGCACATGGGAAGGCCTACGCTATAATGGTCTCCTATCCAACTACGAATGGTGAACTAGCAAAAGATCCTACCTATGGGAAGATTGCAGGGAATCATCGTGGATATTGAAGGAGAAACCACGCTTGTAGATTTTTAAGTGAAAGAGATTGTTGATGATAGCAATCCCTACCCTGCGCTATTAGGAATAGATTTGGCCACTAACATGAATGGGGTGATAAATCTGAAGAAGCGCAAGATGATTTTTGAGAAAAAGTCTCTGCGCGTAGTTGTACCTTTGGACCCTGTAGAAGGATTATGCTACACAAAGCCAGTGCATGACTATGAAAGCAACGACGATTTAGACAACATCTACAAGATAACCGCGCAAGAGAAATACTGGGTAAATCCCACCGTGGATGGGAAAATCTCATGGGAGCGCGAAATCTCCTGTACGTCAGATTCAGATGAACAGATAGAGCGATGGTAGAACCAGTTACACAAGGTAACCATGCTGAACTACAACATGATGACAAGATTGATGTGTTACGTATCGATAGAGGAAAGGGATCTGCCTATGTATGATGGGTTAAGCGAGGTAGATGCCTTCTGGAATAGATTTTAAAGAGAAGTGTCGGAACAACAATGTTTCGCGGCTTTGAAATGGGTACTGCGCGCTATGCCCACGAGGTGGTGGGGTGTGCACCAAGGAAGCTTTGAGGACTGGCGCGAATGTAGGAGAATGATGCGCATGCATTTTGGGAAGCTTCATATGCGATTAACAGACAAGTATGACGGACAGGATGATCCATGCGCGCACCTCACCAAGTGGACAAAGGTCTATGGGGAAGAGCCACAACCTGAGTGGGTGCACCTGTTCTGTCATACCCTTGAAGTTATACCCATGAACTAGGATATAGAGATGGAGATCCACCATGGGACAAGTGAATGGGATATCTTGCGCAAAGGGTTTTTTTTAACCTTCACGTTTGAGGATCGTTGGTGGGACACTGTTGATGATGCGGTACAAGCAGTAAAAGCATCTATCTTTAAGATACCCCAGGAGCCAATAAAATTGATTCAGGCTAAATGGGCTACTCAGCTGAGCTGCACACTGGAGTGTTATAATGTAAATATTGAAGAAGACGACAAGGACCCACGAAAAGTTAACATTCCAAAAACAGAAGGATATTGCGAGGTTGATGGAGAATTCAAGGTAAGGGCTCCTAAATGAAGGGGACACCTTCCTACAAATCCTATCCCTTGTTCTTCCATGAATTTTCCTGCCAAGTGCTCATTTAAACCTTTGATTTTGTCTCAAAATTGACCAAATATCTGCATAAAGCACACATTAGACTTGTTGGCATAATGACTAACCCAATTCACTCTATTAGCATAAATATAACTAAAAAATCCTACAGAATGCTTTAAAACAAAAATACATAGAACAAAAATTTGTTTTTTCCCTAACTTTAAAACCATGCATCCATAAAAATGTTTTTTGGGGAGTTGTATAGGGATGATGGCAACATGCCCAAGCAATTTCAGCTAATTCCAGTGCACGGTTTCCAAGAAATGAGCCTCCATCACCTTCAGCCAGTTTTTTTATTTTCTCCATATCCATGCATCCATTTCAAAACTTGTTTCATGGGGAGATGCATATAGGTGATAGTAACCTTCCCAAGTAGTTTCAGTGAATTCTAGTGCACGGTTTTCGAGAAATTGACCTTTGTCACCTTCAGCCATTTTCAGTTTTTCTCGAAATCTGTACATCCATTAATCACAATTTTGCTATGGGAGGTGCATAATGATGATAGAAACATGATCAAAAAGTTTCAAGTCAATCCGATCTATCGTTTGGGAGGATGGAGAAAAGAAGCCGTTGTCCTACAAAAATCCAGCATCTTAGATCCAGCCAAATCTGAAGGATGAAATAGATTTATGCAGCTTAGATCCAGCCAAAGGATACCTGCACAAGAACAATAGCCACACATCATACAACAAAAAGCATATAGCATAAGGGATGCAGGCATGCAGTAACGGAATATGAGCATACAACAGCTGGTCTCACTGCCTTGAGCACATCAATTAAGCGAAAAGAAAAGAGAAAAAGGCAAACTTCCATGTATTTTAAGGCCAAGAAAAGCAAAAGAATTCAAACAAGCAGAATATGAGGAGCAATGGAAGGACATGGACAAGAAGGAAAATTTTTATGGCACACATGAGTAGACCACATCAGAAGCTTGGGATGATAAGGAGGCCACTAGGGCCATCAAATATGAAGAGATAGATTAGTTGCTCAGACGATGAGCAACACTTTCAGTAGGGGAGTGATGATGAGCCCCAAAAATGGGTAATTATATGGGCTCATTTAGCCTCCTAATTCAAATTAATCCACCATTCTCATTAGTTTCTTTCATGTTTTTTATTATATTTATGCTAATAGAGTGAATTGGGTTAGTCATTATGCCAACAAGTCTAATGTGTGCTTTATGCAGATTTTTGGTCAATTTTGAGACAAAATCAAAAGTTTAAATGAGCACTTGGCAGCCAAATTCGTGGAATAACAATGGAGAGGATTTGTAGCAAGGTGTCCCCTTCATTTATGAGCCCTTACCTCAAATTCTTCATCAAAAACGTGGAGCACAAGGGGCAGCCAAGCAAGTCAAGTAGGACTGCTGTTAACTGCAAGTTTTGGCAGTCGAGTCCCTAAAGTTTAGGAGGATTGTTGGGGTCCTCAATTTGCTATAAATAAGAAGGCTTAGGGCCTCATTTCAGTTAGTCAGTTTTTAGTCATTTTTTTAGTCAGGAGTTAGTTAGATTTTAGTTAGATTTTAGTCAATAGGTTAGCACTTTAGTGCAGCTCTGTAGCAGCACATTTTCGAGCTTTTTCTTGTAGACAGTTTTTGGGATGTAACTATTTTTTTGATCAATAAAGATGAATCCAGATTTGCACTAGCTCTAATATTTATTAGGAGGTTGTAGCTCTTGGGGTTGGGCCCAACCCAAGTCCCCAATACCTCCTTTGTGTACTTTCATGTGTTTTTGCTCCATTCATAGAATAAATTCTGTTATTTAGGTTAAGATCTTGCTTTGTTACTTAGGTTGTTTTTAATGATTAAAGTAGCCTTTCATGCTTCAGGTTGATTTGATAGATTGGTAAAGGAAAATACCTACAAAAATGCCACCAAGAAATCCTTGATCTCATCTCTCCCTGCTTGGGACCATGAGCTGATACCAAGGCATACTTGCTGCCACAAAAACATTGTTTTGCTTCTTCATGCAATTGCTAGTGTTAGATTCTTAGCTACAAAAGTTGGTACTTGTTGTGATTACATGCTTATATCAAGTCTTGCTTAGTTTTCATAGTTGTTTTGCATGATTTTCTGCCAATAAACTTCTATCCATGTTCTACTATTTAGGTCAAATTAGATTAAAATAACTAGATCTTTGGTTTTCCTAGTCTTCGTTTGATCAGTTTTGGAAAATAACGTGCAGAACACCTGTGATACCTCCCTATATATCCTTCCTCCATCAATACAACTTGCTCCATCCCCTAACTCAGATTCTTTACCTTCATTTGCCACATTTTCTCACTTTTCCCTAATTTCTACATTCTTGTGCATCATTGCTCCTTCCATCCTCAAACAAATCCAATCACCTTAATCACTCCTTAGCCTCATTCACCAGGTCCTAGACCCCTTAACATCCTTATCCAACCTCCATTTCCACTTTCGCACCGTGTTTCCTCATTCAACCCTCCAAAATCCTCTTTTTGGAACATCCTGTAGAACTTCCTGTAGAAACTTCGTGTAGAACATCCTGTAGAACCCTTGCAGACTTCCTGTAGAAGCTCACGAAAGTAGTTTCTTGAGATCTGATCACCACAAAACTCTCTGGAAGGGTGTTAGGGACCCCTTAGGCCCTCTTCTCATCTTCCAAACCTCTTACAAGTGCCTATTCCATCTCCTTTCGCCAATCAACCTCTGCACAATAAAAAACAATTAAAGCACATGCATATTAATTCTGCCAACTTACTCAAAAACATAAAAAGATGTTTTTTCTTGATTTTATTGTAAAATTAGCTTAGTCACATGCATTTTACCTTTCTAAAAGTCAATGGCATCCAATTCCACCGCTTTCATCTCTTTTCTTGCACCGGTAGGGTTAGTCGGTAAAACTAGGGTTTGCTAGGGTTTGCATTTCCTTTCAGCTTTCTTCTTCTTTCTGCAAGTACATTAGCCCCTTTCGAGTTAGCTTTCATTCATCAGATTTAAAAGCTTCTTATAAGAACTCATAGAAGTTGGCTTAAGCTCCTAGCGAACTTGTGCCAGCTAATCCAGTGACAGCCGCGACAACAACTAGTATTTGTGCATATAGAACCATCGCTTCTAAGTTTGTTACGAACTACCAGGTTGATAAAAGTAAAGAAGGGAGTTCCAGGAGATGTAGCATCATTGTTGCAATACTGGAGCCCACCATATTTTTGGCGCCGTTGTCGGGGACTACCTTCTTTACTTTTATCAACTCGGTAGTTCGTAAGAAACTTGGAAGTGTCGGTGATATATGCACAAGTACTAGCTCTTGCCACAGGCTGTCACTGGATCAGCTGGCACAAGTCCGTTAGGAGCTTAAGCCAACTTCTATGAGCTCTTAGAAGAAGCTTTTAACTATGATGGACAAAAGCTAACTCAAAGGAGGCTAATCTACTTGCAGAAAGAAGCAGAAAGCTGAAAGGAAATGCAACTCCTAGCAAACCTTAGTACTATCGACTAAACCTACCGATGTTATGTCGGCTATGATTATATTGTGACGCCTTAGACTCCTATATATAGAAAGGAGGTTTTTTCATTTGTATCATCCAATAATTGTTCATTTGTATAATGTAAAGGAGGTTTCCTCCTCGAAGAGGCTGATTTCTAAGGCATTGATCTTTCTTTTGTAACTTTTTGTGAGTTGGTTTCATAACATTAACACCAAGCCCTCCTCCTTTATATCCCATCTTGGTAAAGAGTTTCATGTCAGTTCTTGAAATTTGTAGTTCAAAGCTTCCAACAGAAATAGTGTCATGTGAAGATGAAACTGAAGAAAAAACAACAATGTTTACCTCAGTTGTTGATTCTGAAGCAGGTGATGACGGATTCACTAAGCCTTGGTCGAGCTTCAATTTTTCCAAGGGCCTCCTCCATGGCTCGTAATTGAAGCTGTAATATTTTCTTCTCCTCTTCTACTTCTTGTAGAAGTCTCTTCAATTCAACATTTTCTGCTTGAAGGATTTCATTGATTTATTCATTTGAATGATGAGAAGAAAGTGAAGATGAAGTATATTCACTTGAAGATGGAGATGGAGCATTGTCCTCTTCTCTCTCTTTCTCTTGTCCCTCTTTTGTCATTTTCTCTTGATAATCTGCATAAATTATATCTATCACGTGTACCATCCCAAGGAGGAAATCATAGAGATATTTGTGATATTTTTGATCCACTCGCAAGTCACATTAATAAGAAGACTACTTTGATGCCAAAACTTGATCTGAATTCTCTCATCTATAATAATTAACCAAGATATTTTACTTCTATGATGTTAGCAAAATTGCATGTGAAAGAGCATGAAAAACCACATGTGCATACTTTAAAGAAGAGAAAACATAACGACAACCATCAAATCAAAGAACACACACAGATTAATAATGAAGTTCAGCCAATGTGGGTTACGTCTCCGAGCCCGATGTTAAGAGTGGGGAAGTTGCTTCATTAATTGTTGCAAGATGATGATGAGTACATGATGTGTTCTTTGTCAATACAAGGAAGAACTCCCTTAACTAGAGTGACATGTCTCTTCACGAGACGTTCTCTTATAATATCTCTCACTCATGAAATCTCTCCATCGGCGTGACAAAATATCAAACTCTCACATGGAGTGGCATACATAGATCGTCCAACATAGTATAAAACAAGGATCTCAACACCAAAGCATCATCTCAGAAAAAATCAAAAGAAGACATGGCATCAATGCATCTTATACCTCCATTTCTGGGGATGGCCTGAAAATGCACACCTCTACTGAAGAAACATACTACACGATTGAATTCCTGATGAAAAATCCTGAAATATGGCTGTAAAGGTGACCCCTTTCTAACTTAGTCAAATTCGACCCCAAGAATCTTAAAGATTCCTCAAAGATTCTCTTCTACGTGTTGACTGAAATTTGGCTACTCAAATGAGGGAATTGATCGTACCATCACATTTCTTGCGACAAACTGAGTAAAATGAGTATAAATTCAACCTAGTTCTGAAACTATCATTTTCAGGCCTCTAGGGAATCTTAAAGATTCCTCAAGATTCCACAAAGATTATTTTTTGCAGATCGACTGAAATTATGCTACTCAGATGAGAAAACAGATTACACCATCATACTCCTTGCAAAAAACTGAGAAAATGAGTATAAAGTCAACATACTTTTGTCACCTTCAAAAATTGGCCTCCAGGAAATCTTTCAGATTCCATGCAGATTCTTGCGGCATGGTTCCACCTTCAAAATTATGTCTCTAGATAATTCATTGCTCAAATCAGAAAACTGTCTACACCATCAGACTCCTAGAGAAATTTTAAGGAATTTGAGTATAAACTTCACATATTTCTGACACCTTCGAAAATTCACCCCAAGGGAATCTCCAAGATTCCTCAAGATTATGCTGCTATAATATTCCATAAAATAGTCCCTTGCAATATTTCTCGGGATTCATGCCTATGAGGGACCCTTCTCAACCCTCCATTTATCCAAATGGTGATATGCCTTACTTTCCACGACCTCGCCTCCTCCTTGGTCCATTGCTTATGAGAAATGATGGTTTAGATAGATGTTTTAGGGCAAATTTAAGAAAGCCTAAAGTTGTCATGTTGGTGCCTACCTTAAATTAAGGCATTGATGGTTAGGTGGTCATGGTTTCAATTCTTATGGTTTGCAAGTTTTTAATAAATGGTTGTAACGGACATTTTAATTTTTAATATAATGTTATATGGTATGTTAGACCATACACATATAAAACAAAATACAAATGTTGAACCCAAACGCTGACCCCAAGGTCCATAGTTGAGGTGCCAAGTAACACCATGTGATTGGGCCACATGGAAGAATTTTATTTTCTCCATAATGACATGAAATTGGAGTAGGTGATTTCTTCCTCTTTTCCAAAATCAAATAAAAACAAAAATAAGACCGTGTTAACGCTTTGCAAGATAAAACAGGTCTTGAAACAAACAGGTTTTTCCAATGTCTCTTCAAGTCATGAATTATTATTCACATGTAACTTAACATAAGAAACATAACATCACATAAATCATGTTGGCATAATGAAGAGATAACATAGGATTTGTTGACGAAGTTCACCCCTCTTGGGCTACATCTCTGGGCCTGCTTACATAGCTAGACCACTCATATATTCAGTAGAAAAATGGAATACATAAACAGTTAGCTGATGGTAAACATGTGGCAAATACCCCTACAAGGTAATGTTATCCTGCAAAGGCATCTCACAAATAACAACAACACAAAACATCTCCTACAAAGATGCCATACTCCAACTGAAATGAGTTAAAATGAGCATGTGAGCACTTTGATTCCACATTGAAGCATATAAAAAAAATTCCATCAACATAACATAATGAGAAAAGTTAATTTGAGATGAACCTTACAAGTTATAGCTACTGCAATACACTTCTGAAGGTGAGAATACCCCTACAAGGCCTTCTCCATGCCCAAACACCTTCTAGAACTGCTTCTAAATCTTGATTGATCCATACACCTTTTGTCTCAAACTTGAAAAAATGCTACTTAGATGTGCTCAAATCATAAATCAGAGGTCACCAATGGATTCATAATGATGAGAAATTTGACTTGATGTCTGTTTCAAGACTTTCTGGGCACTTCCATTTTTGAGCCAAAAATTGATCACCTAATCACACCTCCCCACTAGGAACTTTTGGACTCCAAAAGTTTACTTCCCTAGTCAATGTAAAGAGGATGGAACTCAAAAACACCCAAAAATTCAATCCAAAATGCATACTCAATTGGTTCCCTTCAAGCCCCAATCAAGGCACTTCACCTATCTTCTTCGTGAAGACCTACTATCCTATTAAGAATTGAGACAACATTATTATTGTTGATGCATGAACAAAAATCTGATGAGTGGAATTTACAAATTCTCTTTAATCTCAGCTTTACACGGCTCAAAAACACTTCATCTTGAAGTTAAACTATTGAAGACAAACTTGTTTCCATCTTGGAATTCAGAAACAAGATAAACTTGCTTTAATGTCTTCAAACTGAGCTTGTACATCAAAAGTACACTGCTCCAAAAAATTTCCATGATATAATTGGCCTTTCGTGCAAAACATAGTCATCTTGTACAATCTTGGAAACCAAAGGTTCTATTCACACAAGTTTCATATTGAATACTTGTATTAGTGAATACATGACAAACTTGTAGACAACTTTGAACGAAAATCTTGTACATTCACAAAAGTCCTTGAATATGTGGACTAAAATAAGTCAATACATACATCAATGAAAAACATTTACTTGTTGAACATAGTGACAATGTTTTTTCACTTTACAAAAAAACCTAAATAGGGAAACAACAAGAAGTAATTACAAAAATTACAAAGCAATTTTACAATAAGTCTACCCAAACTTTTCCTCTCCTAGGCTTATGGGTTTTCTTCTTGCATCATATTTACCTTGAAGGTTGCTTAGGGTTGTCGTGAGTCCTCTTTTCCACCTCTTATTTCCCTTGCATTATGTTGCACAATATTTTTTCCCTTCTTTGAACGAAGCTCTGGATGTAACTTCCAACATTGTTGGGTGTCATGCTCATGCATCTTGCAATGAGTACATAAGAAATTTCTCTTGTTTTCCAACATAGAATTTCTCTCATGTGAAGGAGAGTCATTATGCCTGATTCCTAGAATTTGATTCATTCTTTTATCCATTATCATACAACCACATCATGGTCAAATTCATCACAAAAAGTACAAGGGTACTTATTCCACAAGTATTCAAAATTACCATGCATTGGAAAACACCCATGAGAGTTATACCTATCTCTAGGGTTGCAGCTTTGACAGAGTGGAGTGGATGATGCCATACAAGGTCCCTTCAAGCATTCATCTCACTTGTGAGATGAATGAACATTGTCACAATATGGTGATATTTCATCCCCATATGGTTGATGTGCCTCAAGCCATTTGGATCATTCTCCAAACTCCCTTCGACCATATCCCAATCCTTGATACTTCAGTCTCCTCAAACATAATTGGATTGGTATTTCCTTGGCCATTTATGTTGAGGACTCCACCTTCATAACCCATATTGGAAAGAAAATTAATACCTATGCCTTTGGTATGTTTCTCAAATGTTTCAAAAGAAGTGTTATGCACATAAACGAAAGGAATGCTACATGAAATGCTAATTACCTCCTTAAAATTGTCATTCATCTTTTAAGCTTCTGATGACGACGACAGTGATAATGTAGATGAATCTAGCCACCTACTCTTATCAACTGAAATATGGTGTTCTTATTGAAGATGTTTGCAATGCACATGCATCATCTTCCACATAAGATCCAAAACCACTATTTGAACCATGACCGCATATTATCTTCAATCTAGAGGTTTCTCTTGCTGGTACAAGAGTAGAATTTTCATCAACTTGTTCTTCAAATACATGATGCAACTGAAGTCACATGTGCATCTTTTGCCCTTCTCAACTCTATGTTATCCATACGAAGAGCCAAATTCTGCGCCTCTAACTTTTGGAGACTCTTTTTGCTGCCCATTCTTGCAACTTGGTCAACAGGTGCTCTAATACCAAACTAATCTGAATTACAAACTTGAAGGTGATAAAAAAATATGTAAGTAAAATGTTATGTCTTTTAGGAACTGGATTACTTTGCAAAAACACATAAAATAATGGTTTTAAAACTTAGTCTGCAACATAAAAACAGAGAAAAATATACCACATACAATAACACAAGATAACAATGATAAAGGAGTTCACCCCTCATGGTTTACATCTCCTAGTTCTGGGATACATGTTTACATGGATTTACAATGCTCAAAATGTAAAAATAATGTCTCTAATAGCTCCAAAATAGTAAAAAACCCCAATCTGGGCTCTTGTTGGGCTCAATTTGGCCAAAAACTGAAGAAGTTATGCTTTAGAGAAGTTTTGTTGTTAATGGCTCTACAAATTGGCTCCTCTGTCTAACCTTCCTACGAATTCCATAGTTCAGGAGGCCGTCGAGATCCATTTTCACCTGATATCGGCGTAATCATTTAGTGCAATTTGTTGGATGCTTTAATTGTCCAATGGACCTTATGGTAGAAAAATCTAGCCACATGGGGCCATACGACTAGGCGCTGGGGCTAACCAGCCGTCGCCGCTAACATAGGCCCCATGAACTCATGTGATGGGTTCCATGTGCATCACCTAACCTGGGCTGGACCTCGATTTATGAACTTGCCTATTTAACTCCGTGCCTTCGGTTTTATGGTTCCACATAACCCTAAGTTGGCCCCAAACTTTTGAACTTGTCCTCCTTAGCGCCAACCCTCGCGCTCACAGTCCTGTTGCATATCATATGCCCTAGGTCGGGCTCAACCTTAGCCCTCACGATTGTTGCACCATGGTCTAGAAACTTTGTTCTACCATGGTTTTATGTCATAGTCCCAAAACCTTAGGTCAGGGCTAAGTCTCGATCCCTCAGTTTCCCCTGCATGCGGTCTTGTAGATGTGAGGTGACTTGGGGCCAGGGGCTTAGTCCTAACCCCATTCCCCAATGTAATACCGTCCAGACTTTAAATAAAATTTTGCTGCCATATGGGTTAAGTCCCATCGACAATGTAACAGTATAGCGTTGCACTGATATGATTGAGGTTCTATGTTTGACCCCTAGAAAGGCTATTTCAGGCCATAAACAAAATTTTGTACAACCACAGGGTGCCACATGGCAGCCTCTGATTGAGCCACATGGCACCTAATCATTGGGCCAACAAAAAAACCAACCAACCAAGCATGAACCTGCCAATTCAAACCAATCAAGTGATGTCAATTGACAGCCTGTCATTGGCCTTTCAAGTACAGTCAGCCTACCCAGTCAGCAATCCTACACCCAACCTTCAAAAATTTTACTTGTTTGAGAAAACGATCAAAACGTAATATCAGGAGCATACAATATTAGTTTATAGCGATTCAAGTTGCATCAAATTCAGGTCAGCGAGATATATGTTTTGGCATCGATTTCAAATACTTTTGAAATTTTTCATTTTGAGCACTTTACTGATCCCTTAGATCACTTAAAAACTAATCATTGTCCATTATTTGTAAGACGTGGTGCGCTCTCATGATGCCATGTGGCATGATTTGGAAGTGCCACATAACACATTTTCACTGGCATAATTCATGTCTAAAAAATATCATATGCCCATGAAATGTGGAACATCCTTAGATTACCATCAACCTGTTGATGTCATCAGTACGGGTTGCTATTTCATCATTTGACTTTGACTTTTTCCCCATTTGACAAAAACATTGACTGGGCATAACTTTTTCATACGAAATCGGATTGAGGTGTAGTTTGCACCGTTGGAAAGCTTGTGATGAGATATTTGATTTGAACATGGTTTAATTTCAATTTAAGGACTTTCATTTTTTTTTTTTTATCTTTTCCAAAGCTACCTTTGATCTTGGAGCCACCTAGATCAACGGCCATGCTAGCAATAGTGGACCTTCTTCACTAGTTGTAGGTACACATCTTGCATTTTAAAATATCCTTAAAATTATGCGTTTATGTCCTAAAACTGTCTTTAATTTTTAAATTATCTTGGATTGACGTGTTTGAATTTAATGAATAAACAAGTGAGTAAAAATGCATCAATAAAGTCACAATCTGTAATACCCATAGAACATAAAAGAGAAAAAATAGTTGAGCCAACCATTACCATTTACCTAATGTATTGAGGACCTTGTATCCTTGGTAAACTACTTATGCATGCTTGCAAAACCATCAAAAATAGATGGTCATAGCACACTCCACATTTGTATCCTATGTAACCGTCAAGTTAGCACATACATACATGCTCCTTATAAAAGGAGAGAACGTGCCACATCAGAGATTGAGTCTTGATTAGATGGAGAGCCCTTACAAAGATATATCCATAAGATTATTTTTGTTAAATTCTTTCATAACATAATTAGTTCATTGCATTTCTCCAGGCACAGTGTGATGTTTCCTTAAATTTTTTATTTTGTAAAAAAGTTGAACCATAGGAACATTATTAAGTTTATAACGAAACAAGAAAACAAAATTTAAGACATATAATAATAAAACAAAGATGTGTATCATAATTTATTTCAAACTTTACAACAATTCACTTGTAAATTAGGAAAACATGAATCTATCCACATTAATGTATTGTCACATTAGATTCACATGAAACAAAAACCCCCAGAAAAACACATAACAACATCAGCAAGGCTTGAATAACATGACACGTAATTGAATGGTGCATGACACTTCATAAACTCTTACAACAGTTGAAATGTTATAACTATAAATGAGAAACCTGTTATATAGAATTCCATAAAAATGGAGGAAACAACATGATTAGAGAGAAAAACCAACTTTCGAACAACATCTAAAGGATTCCAATTCATCCAAGGGTAAGGATACCGCAAAATAGAATTGACAATATTTCATCTACTTAATGAATATGAACACAAATTAGATTATAAAAAAATAACAAAAATCAAATGTTTATAATAAATCCCCGATTTGAAGGCAAAACACCTAACTATCAATTACAATTCAAACTAACAAACATCATGAGAATTTAAAATGTTTACAGTCAAACTACCTACCTAAACATTTAAAATTAATAGCTTTGTATTTACCTATATGTCAAAACACACAAATCAATATCTTTATATTAAAATGTTGAATATACCTTGTTGGGCATGTCATAAACAAAAGATTCTACTACATTTTTTCCTCCATAGTTTCTTCCATAATTTGTTCTTGTAAAGCCATTTCAAATTCTTCATCAGGAGCCCTCTGCAAATTTTCCTATGGAATGGCCCGAAATACTCTTTTAGTAAATGCCACCTCTTTTCTGTTGACCTTCATTTTCACAACTTTTACCTATACATGAAAGTAATATTATTATGCACACAACACTGTCACTTTAGAAACATAAAAATATGTTATTGGAAAAAGCACTACTGTTAATTTGGAAACATTAGAATATAAATGAAAGGTTGGCAAGCCTTGAAGATTTACTCATAGGTTGAGCCATCTGTTTAGGGCATGTTGCCAACAAGGATACCATTGGTCAAAAGCTCAAATCTGATTAAGTCCCCAAATAGAGAATCACAGTTGAGCTTCCCTCCATATGGATATTCCAACAAGGAGGGTTCCCATGATATTTTCATTGGGAGTCAAAAAAAAGAAGAAGAGAAAAACTAGTAGGTAGAAGGTTGAATGATAGTTTTACAATACAACTTCCAGAAATATTAAAAAACCCAAGTAAGTTTCACTGAAGTGAGCTTCGTGGCATTACAATCGAGGGCTTAAAAATGCATATGCAACATGGGATTCCAAATAGATATTGTGTCCAGATATTTTTTCATAATGTCACTCAAGAGGTTGAAATGAGTGCCAAATTAACAACCCATATTAGGATTCCAAAATATAACACTTATTTATGGTTAAGCTAAATTGAAGGTAAAGTAACTTAGGTCACACTTCTTATACAAGGTCATGTCTCTAACATTTCAATATGATACAACGGAACTAATACTCCTTAAAGCCTATTTCAATAGTTTTATGTTGCATTACTTATGAAGGTTATCTTCCTATCCTAGTCATTTATTGCAAGCCCCAAACGAACTTGAGGCTTCAAAATTAAACACTTAGGCTATGTCTTAACATTTGAATACGATACACTAGAACTGAAAATTATTAATTACTAAATTGTTAATGTTATGTCTCTAACATTTGAATACGATACATTAGAACTAGTAGTTATTAATTACTAGATTGTTAATGTTTTGGTCTGGCCAGAAGAAAAACAAAAAATGTGTTTTCATTACAGACTAATAGTGATTGTGTTTTTTGAGTTACAATTAAGAAATGCATACTCTCCTTCATAGCTAAGCAAAGATTCTTTTCTTTTCCTTCATTGATTTTTTATATATCAATGTGAGATATGGATTTAGCTACGTGATGTTTCTGACTTTATATTGATAAAAGTGGGAGATAGGTTTATTAGGGGAAGTCACAACAATGCCTATCGAACTAAGTAATAGAGAGATTATGGACCTGAACTACAAGCAAATTTCCCAATTCAAGAATCTATTGGGTGCCAATTGTGACATTATTAGCCTTATTAGTGTGGACTCCATACTTGAATCACTATAAGTAATTGAGAGGAGAATAGTATTAAAGATATGGTTTTAGCATGAGGTTCATACTAAATCCAGATTGTCCTGTCTGGTTCGTGCTAATTATAGCATATCAAAATTTTCACCGAGTTATGTCGAAACGTTGCCATGTTACATGTTTACAGAACATTATAAGAGAGTGTCACATTATAAATAATTTGTGAGTTGTACCTCACGTTGAATAAATAAAATAAAAAAGAGAGTGTCATGTAATAAATAATTTATGGGTAACAATTAAGCTAAAAGAAACAATGGTAGATCATAAGATGGAAAACCAAAAAAATGTCCAAATAAGTTTATTATGAATGAAGTTTATTCCTGTTTAGGATTTCGTTCGGTTATTTTGTATAATATCACGCAGTAAAAAGAAAGATTATATAAATTGTTATATTTTGTCCATTCACATTCTACTTTTCCTTTTTGGGTCTATCTATTATATGTTATATTGCAAATGTTGTTATTGGTGGTCTTACATTTTTTCCTAATATATTATGGGGTGTTCTTATCATAAACCTTTTATTTTATGTTTTTAAATATTCCACATATAAATTATTTTTAAAATGTTTAATATATAAATGAATAAAATAGAATTAACCAATGAAAAATGTGAAAAATGAAGAGTATATATAATATATATTATATATATATATATATATATATATATACTCTTACATTTTTCTTTTTTCATTTTGGTTAATTCTATTTTATTCATTTAGAGAGAGTGGATAGTAGGAGAGAGGAGGGAAAGGAGGGAAAGAGAGGGGGGAGAGAGTGGTATAGAGAAGAAAAAAGAGGGGGAGGGGGGTTAAGGGATAGAAGTGGCAAGGGAAATAAAGAGAGAGTGAGAGAGGGGGGTGAAATTTGGGAGAGTGAGAGGTTGTGGGGGTAGGGAGAAAGTGGTAGAGAGGGGACAGGAAGTGGAGGTAGAGGAAGGGATAAGGAGAGAGAAAGTGGGGCATATAGATACATATATGGAGGGAAATAGGGAGAAGGAGAGATGGAGAAAGAGTGAAAAGTCGATTCATAGTGGAGGGAGGAAGATGGGGAGAGAGAGGAAAGGTGAGAGAAGGAGAGTGATGGATAGAGGGGTACAAAGAAGGGGTTGAGAGACATGAAGCGAGAGGGAGAGAGTAGCATAATGGAGTGAGGAAAAGGGAGAAAAAAGGGTGGGGCCAAAGAGAGAAAGTGAGAGAGAGAGGTATAATGGAGTAAGAGGGAGAGAAGGGGAGGGAGGGAGGGAGGGACATGGTGAGAGAGAGAGAGAGGCATAATGGAGGGAGGGAAAGAGAGGTAGCGTAACTCCCCAACTCGACCTATATATTGTAAATAACATGTACATACAAAAACTAGCTATTGAGTTGGTGCATATTAATTATGTTGGTGACCTAAGGATTACATTTTGGGGCCAACCTACTTGAGAGAGAGAGAGAGAGAGAGAGAGAAGCATGGTGGATGCTATGAGACATGGAGAGAGAGGGAGGGAGAGAGAGAAGCATATTTTATGTAGGAATGAAGTTGAAGAGAGAGGGGGAGAGGAAGAGAGAGAGAGAGTGAGGGGGAGAGAGATAAAGAGAGATAGTGAGAGAGGGGAAGAGGGAGAGAGGGAAAGAGAAATAGTGGGATAAAGAGAGAAAGAGAAGTGTAGTATAAAAGCATAGAGATAGGGAGAGAGAATCATACTGGAGAGAGAGAGAGAGAGAGAGAGAGAGAGAGAGAAGCATAGTGGTGGGAGTGGGAGAGAGGAAGAGAGAGAGGGAGTGATGGAGGGATTGGGAGAGAGTAAGAGATAGAGGGAGGGAGGGAGAGAGGGGGAGAGGCATATTTTTGGTGGGTGGAGGGAGAGAAGTGCAGTGTAAGGAGAGAGGGGAAGGTATGCAGAGAGTGATATTGGGAAAGAGAGAGGGAGATGGAGAGAGATATATTGAGAAAAGAGAGAGGGAGAGAGATAGACGGAGCAAAGAGAGAGGGAGAGAGGGAAAGAGAGAGTGGGGGTAGAGAGAGAAGAATAGAGGGAGGTAAGGTGATTAAGGAATATAGGTGGAGAGGGACATTAATAGAGAGTAAGAGAGATGGGTGAGCATGGGGAAGTGAGAGGGGGGGGAGTATCTAAAGGTAGGGAGAGAGTGGTAAAGAAGGTGAGCGTGGGGAGAGGCATATATGGGTACGAAGGGAGAAAAAAAGAGTGATGGAGGGAGAGGAATGGAGGAGGAGTGTGAGAAAGAGTAGGGAGAGAGAGGGAGATAGAAACACACACACACGCACACACACACACACACATATATATATAGAGAGAAGCATAATCGAGATGAGGAGAGAGAGGAAGAGAGAGTGGTGACGAGGGATAAAGAGAGAAAGAGGAAGCAAGAGATAGTAAAAGTGAGAGTGTTTGAGAGAGAAAGAGAAGCATGGTGGAGTGAGGGAGAGGGAGAGAGAAGGGTGTGTGTGTGTGTGTGTGTGTGTGTGTGTGTGTGTGTGTGTGTGTGAGAGAGAGAGAGAGAGAGAGAGAGAGAGAGGAGGGAGAGGGAGAGAAAGTGGGAAGAGAGTGAGGGAGAGAGGGATAGGGAGAGGAGGAGAAGGGGAGAGAAAGTGTAACACCCTGAGTCAACCCATGTATTGTAAATAGCATATCTCTACAAAACTTAGTCTTGTGATCCAATACATATTGATTAGGGTGGTGAGCAAATGATTACTTTTGGGGACCTTCATGCCCACCTGAATGTCTATGTTTATATTTTTATATTGGTGTTCACATGTGCATATG
>APFE030540009.1:10514-39943 GCA_000404065.3 Pinus taeda | reverse complement strand
GGGGCGCTGCCCCGGACCCCATAAAGTGGGGTTACGGGTACCCCTCAAACCCCCTGTTAACTATGTGGAAAGAATATAACACAACCCAACATTTTTATAAACCTTTAGTTGAATGATGTAGAAAACAATGAAATTTCAATAGGATTTGAGTAAAATTTAGTGAATTTTTGGAAATCTCAATTAGAGTGTGTTATCACTGAGAAGTTTTCCCTAGAAGTTATCAAAAGAAGGAATAATCCGAGGTAACCACAAACCAATCTTTTAGGCTCAGGTTCTAGCCAACCTAAGTCCACAGAGGGCTCTCTCTTGATAATTTAGCTTTGTTTTTATGAGATTTTAGGCTAGCTCTTAGTGTTCATGGGGTTTTGATTTTGGATTGAAAATAGGGTGGTGGAATTCTTGGAACGAATGGATAGAGCTAGGTCTTCAAGCCATTGGGCTATGGATTCAACTAATGGATAGCATAACTGGACCAGATCATTAAAGGGAATGTTCACGGGGCAGGCTAGCAAAGCAAAAGGCAAATCTTTAGGTCTAATGAGTGAAGTGATTCTAACCAGGGTGAAAGGGCACTTAAGAATCCTTGGACCGGGATCATAATGAAGACTATAGGGTGATCATGAGCAAAGGGCAACTAAGAACCCTTTACTATAGATCAAAGGGGAAACTACGGAAGCTAAGAAGCAGTTAAGAATTCCCTTGCTAAGATAGTTTAGGAGAAAACATTCAGAATGTAAAACAGTCAAGACAGAGTACATTCAAGCAATTTCTGAAATATCATTCCTTGTTATACATTTAAATCTTTTAGAAAAGCAAACATGATTATGAAGGACATAAGAAAGGACAACAATAAACCTCAGAGAATACTTTCAAGTTAACATTGCTTGCGATGAAATGTTGGTCACATCAATCTTTATTTTTGAATAAACAAATGTGGAGTAAAACAAAAGACTACTCCAACACAACCATCAAAAGCGTTTTTGACTTATTTTCGTCATCGGACTACTAATAGGATAGTAATTTTCATTTATGCCTTTTGAATTTTCAATGCAGCAAATATGACCAAATTCATGTATTTTTTTAATTAAATATATAATATTTATTAGACTATCAAATAATTGGGCTGTTGTGTATTTGGAATTTCATCAATTTAATTCATTAATTTTATATATATATATAATTAATCATATATATATATATATATATTATATATATATAATTCAAATAATTGGATATGGTGTATTTGAATTATCATAAATTTCTTTCAAAATATAGATCTTCCTTTTCACCAAATTCAAAATACATTTACACTTATTACAAAACTAATAACTAATAGGATAGTCAATTTTCATTAATGCCTTTGAATTTTCAATGCAGCAAATATGACCAAATTCATGTATTTTTTTTAATTATATTTATATATTATTATTCAATAATTAGGCTGTGTGTATTTGGTTATCATCAATTTAGTTTCAATTCTATATATATATATATATTCAAATAATTTGAAATATGATTATTTTGATTATCATAATTTCATTGTTCAAATATATATCTTCCTTTTCAACCATAAATTCAAAATACATTTTACAACTATATTTACAAAAATAATAACTAATTTTTAATATAGCACAAAATAATCATACAATTTCTCTTTTTTTAATGAGTAACAAAAACTAGCTATATTACATCAACAAATCTTTCTATTATAATTTTACATATTAAGTTTAATATTTTATATATTTAAAATTGATGTGAAAAATGTAATAATGCTAATTTATATAAAAATTATAACATAAAGATGGTTTATAGGAATTTGGTACATCAAACTTCATTAATCTAAAAACATGCCTTCAAGCACACGTCTTCCAATTTTATTAGATCTTTCCATTCCTGTAAGACACGTGGAAAGTTATCAACATATTTTATTATTTTCAGTTTCAATTGGATTTTTGTTTAAACGACAAACTTTCTGTTAATGTCTCCGAGAAAAGTGGGCTTCTTTTGAAAGCACGCAAATTTAACCATTTGTCACACTCCCACTACTATTTCTACCTCTCCATCTTATCAATGAATAAATATTTTACTGCCATTGACTGACATCTCATCCATTAATAAATATAATACGTTGTTTTTTGAAAAATTATGAAATGTATGTGAAACATCAAACGTTTTGAGTAGATACATATTTTTCAGAAACAACAATATATCTTTTGAATTTTTATTATAAAAATCTATACTTTCAAAATTAATAAATAGAATAATATTTTATTGTTATTATTCTCTAGAGGAGTAGGGTAATAAGTATCCTAAAAAATTAATATCGATATTAAATTTAAGTGGTTCAAAAATTTATGAAGTTTTTTTCAAAATTTAACATTATATATTAAATTTATTATTTTTAAACTATATTTAAACTTATTTATCTAAAATATTATTGGTTTCATTCTTTCACTTCTTATTATGTAATGATGACACATATACTTCACTAAAAGCATCTATTAATTATTCAAACACTAAAAAACATAAAATTATCATTTGATGATTTAATATTTTTATTTACAAAGTGTATTAAGCACCTATTATGATGTCATGTTTTTAATAAAATTAACTGTGCACTAATGTTGTTCTGCACGGAATCCAACACCAAGATTTGATTGATTGTTCTGCACCGAATCCAACACCAAGATTTGATTGATGGTGTGATAAAGACAGAAGTCATGGATGTATCCTATTAAAGATATGAAAAGCTAACCATACACTTAATATTTTAGAGCTCAGAACCCTACTCTCCTCTTAGCTAAAAGTCTAGGGTTTGTATGCAAATACTAATAAGCAAAACCTTAGTTGATCTAACTCAACCATCAATAGCCATAAATGCCAGGAAATTGGTAGAAAGATACTGTGATTAATGATTAGATACAAAATTGTGGTAGTGTGAAATCTCGAGGAGAATAATAAATGCAGGTCGGCAATTAAAAAATTCGAATCATCTGACAGAGGGACAGTCGTACTATAGGATTAAATCTCATCATGTAATATTTTCTTGAATCATTAGTGAGCTTGGAGGCAACATTTGAGCCGATTTTAGAGTGAACCTTGCTAAAAATATCCAAAACTATTTATTGAGCTTTATATCCTCATCTCGTGATTCAAGATTATAAGATGGACAACTATTCCTTAGATAACTAAATGAAAATTAAATATTTCCTTAGCTATGGGATTAAGGAGCAATATAAGTTTTTACTAAAAAAAAAATTGATAAAAAAAGTTATTATTTATTATTGTGCAATCACGAATTAAGTAAGAAGTATGGAATAATAAGATTTTTAAAATTACAGCAAATAAATGTTGATTAAAAATATTGCAATAAATAAAAAAGTAATTGTTAAAGCTTTACTTTGTAAAATTGAAAATTATTTAACATTTTTTACCAAAATAGATGGTCAAACAAAAACCCAATGCATAATACCTGCGAGAGGCAGGCATAATAGGGTATACATCATGAAGGATAACGCGTACTGAAAGTTGATAGACGATTCCATACTTAAACGCATATAATAGCCTATGGAGATAATAATATTATAATATTATCACTATCTAATGATATTATTGTGTTTATGTACAAATCAGCCAAAGTACATATTATCGTAAACCATGTATAACTAATGGTTAATTTACTAAAATTCACGTTAAATTATTTAATATCTATTATTTGGTATTGTAACATTATTTATACACTTTCACATTATTAGGTCCCTATTTATAAACAAACTAATTTAATATTTAAAATTAGGTTCGCCTTAGTCAAAGTTTATAACATGTGTTTATGTACGTTTATTATAATAATACATTTGATAGCATTTGTGACATGGGCCTCTAATTTAAGGATACTTAAAATAAGCAAGAATATCTACAAAGTAGCCCAGGTTCAAATACAATAGTTAGTTCATACATTTCAAAATTCCATAATTGAACTAAGCTTCAAGGAAACGCTAGCTATGCGGTCTTGTTTATATTAATATTAGTGCATTTATAGTAAAGATAATTATTGTTTATTTATTTTTTAATAAAATTTATTATGATAAAGAGATTGTCTTTTTGATTAATCACATTATTGAATTTTGGTTGAAGTTTCCAACTAATTAATGTGCTTCACTTTTGTCCAGAGGATGAATTACATTAGTGGACCAAAATTTAATGGTGTGATTAATTAGAAAGACAATCTCTTTATTAATATAGATCACAAAAGTCTAAAATCTACTAAAATTTAGTATGATTTAATTGTTTTAAGTTTTGATATCTTTTGGTTAATTTTGTTTCAAATTCAATAAAGATTTGTAAAAGAAGTATTTTTACAAAATTTATTTATTGAGCTGAGATGGTCATTCTACAACCCAGTTTGATGTGTAAAGGTGTACCTCCATCATCAAAGTTGAAATTTTGCTCATGTGGGCCAATTTTTTTTTTTTTAAATCTAAAAATAAAAAAAAAAAACTATACACAACATTTAAATAATATTGGCTCATAAAAACAATTACACGTGAAGAAATTAGATCTTCTATCCTTATAATTAAATCTATAGATCTCTATACAAATATATTTAAAAATACAATTTAAATAATATAACGTAATATTATCAAAAATTATATTATCAAAATTTAATTTTAAAAATAAAAAATGGAATAAATAAATTGTGGCATAGAATTCTTACACGTTAGGCTGACTTGTTAGTTTTATCTATTTTAAATGTAGGAATGTACTTTTAAAGTGAGAAAATGAATTAAAACAGATTGAAGTGATAATTTCATTTTAAATTGATTTTTTTAATTAAATAGTTCATAAATAATTAGTAAATAATTCATTAACAAAATATACAATTAATTGATTATTTATGTTTAACCAAATAAATGTTAATAAATATTTGGTAGAAGGATATATGTGGAGGAGGTCATGTGATACTGGTTTCTCTTCAAATCAGTTATTGTTATATTGAGTAAAGTTATTGTTATATGGGTATTAGGGAATTTTAATAAAATTCTCACAATGTTTTTATAGAAAGTTTAATAGTTAATCTAAATGAGATATATGGAAATGATAACATGGCTATTAGGATAGAAGATAGTTGGAGATTTATAATGTAGGTCAAAAAAAAGTTTTTGGATCGTTGATATAAATAGTTTTATGTTTAAAATTATTGAATCAAATTATATTAATTAAAAAAAATTAAATCAACAATTTGTTGAAAATCATAATTTATAGATTTTATTTAATATATTTATTCTTAAATAATATCATGTAGAAAGTATTATTGTAACCACATTTATATATTAACCAATATTTAAAATAAAATTATTCATCAATGAATATGGTGTCATGTTAGTCACTTTTAAAAGATTTCAAAGTTTTATTACTGATAATAAAAAAATATTTATAAAAAATAATAACTTGAAATAATAGATTTTAACTATGACATTATAATGATGTAAAAGAAAATTTATAAAACATAATTGATTGTAAAGAAAATTTATAAAACATAAACAATGTTGGTTTGTAAAATAAAAAGTCTAGGAAAGGAAACTAAAATTACATATATAATTAAATAGATAGCCATGTATATCCATGAAACTTGGTATTTTCTTATCTAAAATTTTATTTTTTATGATTATTATAATTGAAAATAAAATGAATTTAAATTTACATTGAATTTGAAAAATGACATATTTGTCACATGCCCTTAAGTTTAATTACATAGGCACAAGGAAGTTTGCATTTATATTATCCATATAGCTTACCTTCAAATCAAAAAATGGCTTCTTTACTTCTTTGAGTATAATTTCACAATTAAAGGCCCTTTTAAAATCAACTTGCAACCATCTAGTCATCTATTAAAAGATACATTTATGTTATCCCTATAGCTTACCATCAAATCAAGCAAGAACATCTTGACCTTTTTGGGATAATTTCATAGTTCAGAGGCCTTTTAAAATTAACTTGCATCCATCCCCCAAAAGATTTATTATGTGAACCACTATGATTAAAATTTGTATGTAGGGAGTGAAAATATTTTGCAATTAAATTTTAATATGAGTTATTATGATTAAAATTTATATGTATGGAGTGAAAAAACCTTGTAATTAAAGTTTGTTTCTTTAAGCCAGTATGATTTGTGAATCCTCTTTTCTTATGATTAGGTTGGTAGTGATTAATTGTGATTTAAATATTTTATAGAATGATTTAAATGAAATTGTAAGTTAGTGATTATTAGCTTCTGAAGAATAATTTATTGATTAACCACTTCAACTTTAGATAGTAGGTATGAGAAGAGAGACCCTGTAAGGATACTTTTTGCAAATCGTTGTTTGTGCACTTGCTCAATCTCTCCCTCTTATACACACACATATGTAAGTGGGAGTTATAAATCATGGAAATATAGAGTTTTAGACAATTAATTATCATTATGATGTAGAATCATACAACAAAGATTGTGTCTAAAAGTCAAGTTTGCATGGGATGTCTAACCTCCAATAATAAAGGTTTTCATCCCAATAAAGTTCAATGAAACCAACCAACAAAGAAGCCCCCCTTGAATGGTAATGTGTATCAAATTGAAATATCTGAATGGGAAAGTTAGTGTTTGTTCTACTAAATTCCAATTTAGAATATAAACAAGTAATTGAGGATTATGAGGTAATATGCAAGTTAACCATGAGTTTTTATGTGCTTTTATGTAAATTTCATGAGCAAATTAACATATGTAAAACACTGAACAACAACATATATCAAACATAAACATCACCATAAACAGTAACACAACAACACATGATGAAGGATTTCACCTGATGCAGGAGCATCCAGCTCACAGTGACGAGGCAGAAAGACTCCAACTAGTTTCACAAGCGGGAAACTGAATTGTTAAATTCTGCTGAAGATAATTTTTCTTTTACTTTATTTTACAAGTCAGCAACAATTAGATGGTTTACTTTTCCAGTTAGGATTACTGTTAGTTTCATTATCGATTTAAGGGTAGTTTCTGTAATTAAGAAAAATAACTCTTAACTGTTCTATAAGTCTTGAAATGTTCAAACAATTATGGTTACGAATAGGAACAGAAGTATGTAACTGTTTTTGTAACAGAAGGATAACAAACTGCAAGCATTAACTGAAACAGAGGCTATAAAAGCCAAACATACATGTAAAGAAAAAGTTTAAGTTAAGCAGAGAACAAGTTGAGTAATTGAATAACAGATTTATCAAGCATTCAAGAGTACTAGAAAAGTACTGTCCATCTATCTTATTGCCTAAATTATTCATTGATCTCTCATACTTAATTAACAGAACTTTACATTACTGTAAACTAAACATAGTATCATGGCTGCTGTACGAGTATGAACTGTAGTTGAAATCATTACCAAACAAGCACACAGAGATATAGTTGAAGAAGAACGGTTACGCACATTTAATCTAGACCAGCATACAAGTAAAGAGTCCAGCAGACAAATTAAAGGCCAGCAACGTAACAAAGTAACAAGCGAAGAGCTACGGGTACCAAATAATACATTTGTTTTCACTTCATAAAAACGATTTGTATTTATATTGTCCAGAAATAGTATTACATAATCAGAACCGAAAGGGCCGAAGTCCCTTATGCATTACAAAGACTGCTACAGTCACGGCAAGGTCAAAACTTGCTCAGAAAACCACAAACAAACATTCAAACGTAAAACCCTCGTTAGGGTTTGAACACAGGTTCGAGATAAGGATTTGTTGAAGCCGCGTTCCAACACAAGGAACTCATTCCAGAATGGCAACGGCGGATGTGAATCACACCAGAATCACACAGTAAACTAACAAACGAACCATATTCAGAACAGAGACCTCTAAACAAAAGGACAATATAGGTTACAGGCCTACCCACTTTCACGCTACCAAACATATTTGAATACAGGGACGTGTGCCATCCAGGCCACCAGAGTAGACCTGCAAAAGGACAAGCGAAAGTGAGTTTACAGCTTCACAAAGCCTGAGGGGACAAAACCCTCGAAAGAAATTAAACCAACATTACAGAATCTAAAGAAGTGAAAGAGGAGAAACCCTCACCTGGAGACCACGTGAGGAGGAGCCATACATTCAAACCAGAGGACGCCACAGGAAGTTGGAGACTAGAGGAGCAGCTTTGGGTTAGACCCAGAACAAGGAGGGCGCGAACATTGAATCAGAGAAAGATTATTTACCTGTAGCAGAGATCGAATGATCTTTTCCATTGTTCCTGTACGCTCAGCCACGGACAGCACGGCGTTACCAGCAAATTCATAACCCAGGAATCACTACCAAACCAGATTCGAAAGCAAAGGACCAGAAGACCAACAGTATATGCAGGAACGGGGTAGTAAAAGCCGAATACCAGAGTTGAAACAACTTAAGTTCGAATCAGACTTCTTTATAAGCAACCAACCGTTACAGTAAACACTACCAGCACAAAGAGCTTGAATTTATTTATCAAAAAACAGAGTAATAGAGCAGCGGAATAACTTACCAAAGATTGGACACAGAAGTTGAGCAAGAAAACCCCAGAGCCAAACAACATAGTTGCAAGCAGGCGGCCAAACAATCAAATGCGCAGAGAAAACCTCAACCCATAACCAGAGCAAGCTCAAATACAACCAACAGCCATGAAATCGTAATCCAGAGCCAATAGAAACAGAATACAGCACCCTCACCATTCTTCCATACGCAGAGCTCGAAACCCTCAGAACCAACAGTAACAATGACAAAGAACAATCGAGAAATCGCATAAGGATAGGGTTAACACCATTTTCCAAGGCAGAAGGACTGCCGCATTTACATCCTGAGTTAATGCCCAGCTACCCAATGATCGAACGCGGGAAAAAGCGACGGTACCTTGACACGTAAACAGCCAACTGTGACCTTAAAGTGTAAAAGGGTTACGCCAAGTGGGCTGGGTCCCATCAGAGTGGTATCAGAGCAGTTAGAGTTGAAAAGATTTGGGAGAAATGGATATAGGCAGACGAGGACGAGGTAGAGGTGCCCGTAGAATGGCAGATGAGGCGTTAAGGGAAGAACTCAGAATTCTTACTGCTCGATTGGAAGCAGTAGAGGCAGGCAAAAGGAGAGATCCAGAGTTAGGTGATGTGAGTGACGAAGAAGTGGAAGCACCAGCAGATGGGGCTGAAGGTGACTCACCAGAAGTGAGATTATTGAAGTCTGTATTATTGTCAAATAGTAAACCAAAACCAGAATTACCAACCTATGATGGCAGTTTATCAATTGATGTAGTATTAGATTGGATTAGTGAGATGGACAAGTACTTTGAATGCGAAGAAATTAGTAAAGACCGTAGGGTCAAGTTTGCAGCGACAAAGCTGAAAGGACACGCAACCCTGTGGTGGGACAGTGTCCAGAATGAGAGGAAGAGGTTGAACAAGCCTCCGATAAAGACTTGGGCAAGGATGGTAGCTAAATTGAAGGGCAGATTTCTGCCAAGAGATTATCAAATTGCGTTACATAGGCAAGTTCAGAACTTGAGACAAAGAGGTCTGACGGTGAAAGAATATACAGAGGAATTTTATCGGGTAAACTTGCGAGCAGGATATACAGAGGATACAGCAGAGAGGACAACCAGATATGTAAATGGGCTGAGGATGGAGATTTTAGATGAAATAAGTATTTTGTCTCCCAACAATACGGAGGAGGCATATCAGAGTGCAGTTAAAGAAGAGGAAAAGCTTAACCGGAGACAGAATGCCCGGAGAGGACGAGGGTCTAACAGAGGAAGAGGCCAGTCCTATGGTAGGGGCCGAACTACCAGCAACAGCGAAGAAGCCAACAGTTCGAGAACCCCGGGAACAGCAGAAAAAGGAGATGGAACAAGGGGTGGCAGATCGTTTCAGCGCGGCAGAGGAAATGGCCGTGGAAGGGGAACTGGATACCAGTGTTACAGATGCCACAAGTGGGAGCACCGCTCTTTTGAGTGCCCAGAAACAGATTCAACTGGACAGCGAGGTGCATATGTGGCGCAGCGAGAGGAAGCAGCAGCACCTCCTCAAGAGGCAAAAAATGCCCCAGAAACAGGAGAAGCTTTAGTGCTGCATAAGGTGTTGGTGAAGCCAGTTGATGAGAGTATTGAACAGACACAACAGAAAGCTCTGTTCAGAATAGTTTGTAAGTCGCAAGGTAAGTGCTGTAAAATGATAAATGACAGCGGAAGTACTGACAATTTGGTGTCAGTCGAGATGGTGGAGAGGTTAGGACTGAAACGTCTGAAACACCCCACTCCATATCGAGTTTCATGGTTACAGAAAGGACACCAGTTGCTGGTGGATGAGCAGAGTGAAGTAGAATTTCAGATAGGACGTTACAAAGACAAAATTATTTGCGACATCATGCCAATGGACGTGTGCCACATCTTGTTGGGCAGACCTTGGCAATATGACAGAAAAGTGACACATGATGGGGTATTGAATTGTTATAAGTTTGAAAAAGACGGGGTTAAGCATACCCTTGTGCCTATCAAAGAGGAGAAAGAGGCAGTTGAAGGAAATGAACCAAAGGCGTTGCTTATGAACGGAAAACAATTTTTGAAGCAAGTTGAAAACAGTGAGATGAATTATGTTGTAGTGAGAAAGACTAGGACAATTTTGTTACACACAGAAATCACAGATTTTCTTGTATAAATACAACAGATGTTGGAAGAATTTACAGATATAGTAGTAGACGACTTGCTGGATAAGTTACCTCCCAAGCGGAGCATTAGTCACCACATTGATTTCATACCAGGAGCCAGCTTACCGAATAAGGCAGCTTATCGAATGAGCCCCAAGGATAATCAAGAAATCAGAAAACAGGTGCAGGAGCTATTGGATAAAGGATTGATCAGAGAAAGTTTGAGCCCATGTGCTGTACCAACAGTTCTCGCCCCCAAAAAGGGAGGAGAATGGCAGATGTGCACTGATTCCAGGGCCATCAATAAAATCACCATACGGTACAGATTTCCGTTACCGCGTATGGATGATATGATGGACTGTCTGAGTGGGGCAACTTACTTTTCTAAGATAGATTTAAAAAGTGGATATCACCAGATTTGGATACGTGAGGGAGACGAGTGGAAGACAACTTTTAAAACTAATGAAGGCTTATATGAATGGCTGGTCATGCCGTTCGGGTTGAGCAATGCGCCCAACACCTTCATGAGACTCATGAATGAGATGCTAAAGGAATATATTGGGAAGTTTGTAATTGTTTATTTGGACGACATACTTATTTTTAGTAAGACACGAGAAGAACACTTCCGACATGTGTGTAAAGTGTTGGAGAAGCTATAGCAGAACAAGTTATTGATCAATCTGAAGAAATGTACGTTTTTACAGAGAGAGTTAATTTATCTGGGATTTGTGATAGCGGAGAACGAATTAAAGATGGATCCGGAGAAAGTGACAGCAATCATAAATTGGTCGTCACCGAAGAATTTGTTTGAGGTACGTGGTTTCCATGGATTAGCAAGTTTTTACAGGAAATTTATTAAAAATTTCAGCGGAATTTGTGCTCCTATGTTGGAGACCATCAAAAAGGCCAGCCAACCTTTTCGATGGACAGATGCAGCAGAAAAGAGCTTTCAGCTATTGAAAAAGAAAATAACAGAAAGACCGATTCTCAGGCTACCAGATTTTCAAAAATTATTTCAGGTACGTTGTGATGCTAGCGGAACAGCAATCGGGGCTGTACTCAGTCAGGAGGACAGACCGGTGGCATTTTTCAGTGAAAAACTAAATGAGAGTAGGCAGAAGTACTCCTCATATGACAAGGAATTCTACGCAGTGGTACAGGCGCTAAGACACTAGAGGCATTATTTGTTGGGGAACGAGTTCGTGCTGTTTTCAGATAATTTTGCATTACAATATGTAATGCAGCAACACAAACTTAATCATAAACATGCCAAATGGGTGGAGTACTTACAGAGTTTTAATTTTGTGCTGAAGCATATCAGTGAGCAAGCGAATAAGGTAGCTGACGCGTTGAGCAGAAAAGCTTTAGTATTGCAGGAAAGCACAGTGCAGGTTTTGGGCTTTGAACATTTACGGGATCTTTATAAGATAGACACAGATTTTAGAGAAGCCTATGAGGCGTGCCAAAATCCTTTAATAAGAGGGAATAGTCCTTGGTTGGACTATAACATACAGGAGAAATTGATTTTTAAGGGAGGACAACTGTGTATCCCCAGCTGTTCTATGAGGGAGAATATCATTCGTGAAAAACACAGTGGGGGATTGGCTGGACACTTTGGTATTGACAAGACTTTGGAGCAACTTAGTCACTTTTATATTTGGCCAAGAATGCGACGGGACGTACAACGTTTCGTGGCTAAGTGTAAGGTGTGTCAACTTGCGAAGGGACATAGCCAGAACACAGGACTGTATATGCCATTGCCTATTCCAGGCAGACCTTGGGATTCAGTGAGTTTAGATTTTGTGTTGGGACTGCCAAAAACACAGAAAGGATATGATTCGATAATGGTAGTGGTAGATTGTTTCTCGAAAATGGCACATTTTGTACCTTGTCGGAAAACTAGTGATGCCACTTACGTGGCCCACTTGTTTTTTAATGAGATTGTTCGATTACACGGGTTACCAACAACCATCCTATCAGACAGAGACGTGAAGTTCACAGGACATTTTTGGCGTACCTTGTGGAAAAAGATGAACACCCAATTAAGCTACAGTTCTGCTTACCATCCGCAGACCGACGGGCAAACAGAAGTTGTGAACAGAAGTCTAGGAAATCTGTTACGCAGCTTAGTCGGAGAAAATTCTAGAATGTGGGACCGAGTGCTAGCGCAAGCAGAGTTTGCTTACAACGATTCACTGAATCGTAGCACGGGTCTCAGTCCCTTCCAGATTCTTTATGGTATGCACCCTCGTGGAGTGCATGAGCTTCGGGATCTTGGTTTACAGGAACGACGGAGTGCAGATGGAGAAGATTTTGCAAATGCAATGAGGGACTTACATGAACAGGTAAAGGCAAAATTACAGGACAACAGCTCGAAGTATAAGGAACATGCAGATTTGAGGAGAAGAGAAGTTCATTTTGAGGTAGGGGATGATGTTCTGGTACACTTACGTAAGGAACGGTTCCCTAAAGGTACGTACAATAAACTGAAATACAAGAAGATAGGGCCTTGTAAGATCTTGCGGAAGTTTTCAGCGAATGCATACGAAATACAACTACCACCTGGAGTAGGCATATCACCTATCTTCAATGTGGCAGATTTGTTTCCATATACAGGCGAACTGTTGGAAGAAAGGAAGGATGAACCCAGACAATCCACGCGGAACACCCAGGAAGACAGAGAAAGTTGGAAGAAACAAATGCCTTATGTCCAACCCCGTGAGATCGAAGGCATCCTCGAAACTCAGGTAGTTAGGTGTACTCGGCGGAAAATTTATTTTCAGTACCTGGTCAAGTGGAAGAACCGTCCGATTGAGGACAGCTCATGGCTTGACGCCAGGCAGATTGAACGAACAGGGACATCAGTGGAGGAGCTCATGAACCGGAGTCATGATCTTTTCTCACCCCGGAAGTCTGATGTAGGAGCATCCAGCTCACAGTGAAGAGGCATAAAAACTCCAACGAGGTTCACAAGCGAGGAACTGAACTGTTAAATTCTGTTGGGAATAATTTTTCTTTTACTTTATTTTACAAGTCAGCAACAGTTAGATGTCTTTACTTTTCTAGTTTAGGATTACTGTAGTTTCATTATTGATTAAAAGGTAGTTTCTGTAATTAGGAAAAATAACCTTAACTGTCCTACAAGTCTTGTAATGTCCAAATGACTATAGTTACGGATAGGAACAGAAGTTATGTAACTGTCTTTGTAACAGAAAGAAACAAATTGCAAGCCTTAACTGAAGACAGAGGTTATAAAGCCAAAAATACATGTAAGGGAAAAAGTTAAGTTGAGAAGAGAATAAGTTGAGTAAATTTACTAATAGAATTGTCAAGCATTCAAAACCAGAGAAGTACTGTCCATCAAGATTACCTTATAAATTATTTGTTGATCTCTCATACAGACCTTTGTATTATTATAAACTAAGCATACTGTCATGGCTATTGTACAAGTACGGGTTACAGTTAAATTGTAGACAAGCAGTCACGCTTACATACAAGCGCACAACAATACAATTAAGGAAGAGCGAATACATTCAACGCACAACCACTAAATGAAAGACAAGCAAACAAATTGAATGCCCAGCAATGTAACCGAACAACAAGTGAAGACATTACAGGTATCAATCACCATAACTTTCTTTCATCAAAAACGAATTTCATTTACATTGTCCAGAATAGCAATTCATAGCTAGAATCGATAGGGCCGAGTCCCCTCACATATACAGAGACCAACATAGTCACGGCAAGTGAAAATTCAACCAGAAATTACAACCATACAGGTCAAGCATAAAACCCTAGGTTAGGGTTTGAAACAGATTGGTAACAGGGTTACGTTGAAGCCACATCTCCACACATAGAACTCAACTCAGAACGACAATGGCAAACACAGGGCCACACAGTGACCGGACAATAAACTAGTGGACAAGCCGTCCTTCGAACAATGACCTATATTCAACAGAACAGAACAAGTTGCAGGCCTACCAAAATATACGCAACCAAATGAACTTGAACACAGAGACATGCGCCGTCCAGGTCGCCTGAGAGGACCTGCAAGAACCAGGCGTGAATGAGTTCGAGCCACAGAAAAGCTCAGAGGGACGAAACCCTCTAAAATCAACATTAAGACTGATAACGAAAAAAAGAAAACCCTTACCTGGAGAACGCGAGAGGAGAAGCCACATTTTTGAAGCAGAGGACGCCACAGAGTAACTGAAGAGAGGAGGAGCAATTTGGGGTTAGACCCAGAACGAGGAGCAAACAAAAGTTGAAGCATGGAGAGACATTTTACCTGTAACAAAGACTGAAGGTGCTTCCCGGATATTCCGGTGCTTGCAGCCACAGACAAGGTAGCGTTACCAGAAGGTGAATGAACCCAGAAAACATTACCAACAGCCAAACTTGGAGTGATAGACCAGAAGACCAGTAGCACACACAGAAACAGAATAGCGAAAGTTACATGACAGAACTGAAAGATTAAATTCGAGCCCCAGTCATTTTATGACCAACCACAGTTACAGTGACTATTACAAGCACGCAAACAATCAATATTTTACCAAAGATAGAGCTAACAGAGTGAAAGAGTGACTTATTGAAGAGCGAGTACAGAAGCCAGGCAAGAAAACCCCAGAGCCAAACAACATTGTTACAAACAGGCGGACAAGTAACCAAACGCGCAGCGAAGGCCTCAACCAACAACCAGAACCAGCTCAAACACAGTAAACTGCCATAAAATTGTATTACAGAGCCGAAGGAACCATAACATAGCGCACCCACCATTTTCCATACACAGAGCTCGCAAACCCTCGGAGCCAACAGAACGATAAACAAAGAAGAGTCGAGAAGGCGCGCAAGATTAGGGTAGTATAGTTTACCAAGGCAGGGTACTGCCACATTTACGTTTGCATTCAATGCACAGCTACCACAACTACAGAGCCGCGGGAAAGACAATAGTTCACTGCCACGTCAACAAACCAAATATCATATAAAGTGAAAAAGCTACGCCAAGTGGGCTGGGTCCCATCAAAAAAGACATTTCTAAGGAAAATACTTATTCCAAAAAATATTGAGAAGAGTCTGACTCCTTAATCTATGAGTGGTCAAACTTCAAAAGGCACCTCGAGAATTGCTAAAGGAAATTTTAAGAAACCCGAGGTATCTTCTAAGCCCTCTCAGTCAACTTATTCAACTCAAGGCAAGAGTATGTAGAGTAATGCAAGATATAATATAATCAAAGATATGAAGAAGCAATGAGAAAACATAACACTCTTCGATTTTTCTCAATTACTCGAGTAGAGAGAATTGATCGTTAAGACTTTCTAAACAATTTTGATAAGTAAAGCTACTACTTCCGCAACTTTTCCTACTTCTTAACCCCCAACTAATGCTATCATAAATGCAAAAAATGTGGGAGCTAACTCGCAATCAAAAGTTATCCCATTTTGTCTCACTTTTAAGATTTTCAACTATAATGTTCATCTATCTAGTTGATTATGGTGCATCGACAAATGTAATTCCTGTTAGAAAATTATATATTACGGAGCAATGGAACACATGAAATAATGCAGAAATATAAACACAGAAAACGCACAAAACAAGATAGACACAGATATACGTGGTTCACCCAGTTTTGGCTACGTCCACCCCGAACAGCCAGTCCTTCCTTTCTATTATCCAGCAAAATGAAAGCAAACAAACCTACAGCAAATCCGCTCTGCTGTAATATCCTCTGTCTTCTCTCACAGTCTCACCTCTCTGTTTCTCGCTCACACTGAATACACATCTATCTCACAGCCTCAAAAATACAATGCCCTCATACAAAGAGAGGGGTTCCTTCTAGGGCAAAAACCCTAAACTAAACATAAGTTCTACCGTCAAATCATCCGCCTAATGAACGACCCAGATTGACTAGAAATTACTATAATTTTACAAGGCAATTTTACAGCTGTTTTTAGCTTCGGGGGCGGTGCCCCCCCCTGGACCCCCCCTGCAGCGAATATTTTATGGGCGGCGTTGCCGCCCCCATTTTGAACTGGGGTCCAATGTGGCGGTACTTTTGAATATAGAAGATAATCAGGCTCCACACCCAACAATTCCGTTATCTGTTTGTAGAAATATTAATGCTAATCCAGAGAAGACTGATCCAAACATTAGAGATCTAAAATGGGCTTCCTAAGGAATATTATAAAATAATAGTCGACATAATAAAATAAAATTAGATTACCTTATCAAGTTTTGGAGGGAAAAAGGAAAAAACTACTTTTTCAACTTGTATTTTCAACCTATCTTCCTACAATTTTACTCAAATTTGAAAATATGAGTTGAAAAAGTAGTTTTTTTTTAATCTTTTTACCTTTCTACTCCAAAAATGGTAAATCATCCCCCATGGTTGACATCATCATATTGAATCATATTGGTTCTTATAAAGTTGTTTTTTGTTGTACATTTTTGTTTTGAGGCCCATTTTTTACCTCAAAATTTATCCAATGGATTATTCAATTGGACATATCTAAAGTATAAGTGATCAATGAGTTTAAATATGTATTAATTTGGTTGGCATCTGACTCATGAATGCACCAGTTTATTGATATTGTAGTTGTATACATCCTTGAAGCTTATGGATTACTTTTAAGTAGAGATTGGTCAAGCAAGCTTCAGAGTTATTTTGCTTTAGATTGGTCTCATTTGTGGCTACCCTATAAGGATAAGAATAATTAGATTATTAAGAGTTAACAATGAGCCACATATGAAACATACCATCACCGAGTTAGAAACTCCTAATGAGCCTATTGGTGTTGCTCAAGAGATATTGGGGATTTTTTTTTAGAATCTGACATTGGTTGTTATCAGGCACAACCATTGCAAGTTCCATCAGATGCACAATCAGAACTCCTTCCATGTAATCTAACTGGTAAGAATGAAACTTGCATTATAAATGTAAATAATCTTCATGTAGTTAATATTTCTACAAATACTAATATTTGGACTCTCTATTATGATGGATCAAAGACATAAGATGGGGCTGGTCCAGGCTGCATCCTCATGGAACCGAAGAAAAACAAGATCTTGATATCTTGTCACTTGGAATTTCAATGTACAAACAACACAACTGAATATAAGGCATTGATTTTGAGTTGAAAGAAAGCCACAAAATTGAAGGTAGAGTGCTTAAAGGTTATTGGTGATTCTGAAATCATCATGAGGTAGGTACAAAATTATCTTCATTATATTTTGCCTCATCTTAAAAGCTACAAACAAGAGGTATGCCATCTAATTTCTTCCTTTAAATATTTTCATATCATATCAGTGCTTAGGATTAATAATGTTTCTATAGACACTTTAGCTAATGTAACAACTAGGTTTGCCCCTCTCAGAGATGGGTTTTTTATTGAACTTTTCTATAAGCTTGCAGTATCTGAAAATATAACTAACTTCCATGTTTTTAATTATGAACAACATATTATTGACTTCTTAGTGAACAAAAACATTTTTAAAGATGCAACTGTAAATGAAGAAGAACATGACAAATCTTTGGCAGAAAGAGCTAACATGCGCAAGGGGGGCCCTATGCCCATGGGTGTTGTATCTTTGGAAAAGTTGTTTGATATTCAAAATCGTTTCAAGGGACCACCCAACACAAAAGTCCAAAGTTACACATTATTTCATGAGCAAATTACCCTGGGAATAGAGGACGACCCAAAGTTTGTGAACCTTGGTACATACTGTATTCCAGAAGAACAAAGTTCATTTATTCAATTGTTTAAGCAATACTGAGATGTTTTTGCATGGACATATGACGACCTTAAGACATATGGTACACGGACTATTCAACATGTTATTCCTATCATGGATGGGGTCAAACCATTTTATCAAAAACTACAAAAGGTACATCTGACTCTGGAACCTTTGATACAAAAGGAACTTAAGAAACTATTGGATGCTAGGATTATTTTTAAACTCAGAAATTTTGGGTATCTAAGCTAGTTCCCATGAGAAAGAGGTATGGAGAAATTCATTTGTGTGTGGAATTTCAGAACCTAAACCATTCCTCGAACAAGGATAATTATCCTGTCCCCTCAATGGAGAAGATTTTACAAACTTTTTCTATTTTCGAAATGTTTTCACTGCTCGATGGATTCTTTGGCTATAACCAAGTTCTAGTAGTTGAGCTAGACAAATTGAAGACAACATTCAAAACAAAGTGGGGCATCTTTGCATTTAGGAAAATTCATTTTAGCCTCATTAATTATGGGGCTACTTTTGAAAGAGCTATGGACATTTCTTTTAGAGGATTGATATGTCACAGCATGGTTGTATATCTTGATGATGTTATGGTATTTTGTAAGAGAAGATCAGATCAACTACGTCATCTAAAACAATCTTTGAGTGCTATAGAAAATATGGTATATCCCTTAATTCAAAGAAGAGTATCTTTGCTATGTTTGAATGGAATTTCCTAGGACACATCATAGACAAAAGTGGCGTTACTATATATTTGGAGCATGTGAAGGAAACTATGAAAATTTCATTTCCTAACGACAAGAAGGCTACGCAATCCTTCTTGGGAAATATTAATTTAATTCACAAATTTATATGATACTTTGCCCACATTGTAAATCCTTTGCAGGACATGATACAAAAGGATGTTGTTTTTCAATGGAACCAGAAAGAGAAATGAACCTTGATGCGGGAGCAACCAGCACAAAAGCAAACGAACACAAGCCATGGAAGCAAAACAGAGTTAAAGCCAATTTAAAGCAGAAAAATAGATTTAAAGCGGATAAAGCAGATTTAAAGCGTGCATGCATTATGAAGCTTTTGTGGAGAAAATCAGGAGAGGATAGGATTGATCCTTCCTAAAACTCTTATATAAATGTAATGTGATAGGATGTGATAGATATTTGTTCTGGGAGGTAATTTGTGAGTGGCAAGATGTAGCTGAGTGTGAGTTCGTTTTAAGGATGAAATGCCTTAATTTTGTAACTGTTCCGTAAATATATAAAAGTGTGTTCATGTTCTATGTTAATTATATACGCCTATGTATTTTATAAATGAGTCAAAACCTGTGTTCTGTAAATAAAAATGGTGTTACGGCGCTCAGATTCATGGTGTTGTGAATGAAACATGGCTGAGCTTGTCTTGTTATACGTATGATACTTGATAATTTTAATTTGGGTTCAAAGATGACTAGAGGGACAAGAAGCGAGAAGGTAAAAAAAAAATATTTCTCCAATTTGATGGAAACAAGGATGTAAGGCTAAGCTCTCGCCCTCAAATGAAATCGCAAGCTCTCGGTGCTGGAAATTATCTGCGAGTTCATTCGAGGTCTTTCGGGGCGGCAAGGGAATCAGAAGCTCTCAGGTTTGGGTAATTTTTTTTGGTAATTGCGATGCCAACTAACTGCGTCAAGTATCCAAATGGATGAGAACTCATTGAGCCCACTCTCAGAGACTTGGAGACTAAGATGCGTGAAGCGGAGCAAGAAACTCATGAAGGCAAGAGGAAGTGTAAACCCTTTGGCCTATTTTTAGGGCCGCACATAAAAAAAAAGTCATATATTGCTATGTATTGTATTACCTTGTGGTTGTGAGATTTTAGATCTATATTGCATGCTTGTAATGGGGTTTAAGGGAAGGATCGACATTTAAAGATATCCACGGCTTGAAAATGAAAAGGTTTAAAGTTTAAAACGCTTCCGTTTAGGCTTGTGGGCCATAACCCACAGGCCCAGGTTAGAGTTTTTAATGGAATTGGGATTTTGGGCTTACCCCAAGATCTCATCCCATCAACCTTTGGTAGGACAAAGGAAGCTACCACTGAGGCTCAAACTCTTTTCAGTCCCAATTTTGATAAAGAGTTCATACCCTACACATTTGCTTCAAATTATTCTTGGTGGTTGTTCTGATTCAAAAGGATGATTATGGAAATGAATGACCCATTTCATTCATGAGAAATAGAATGCAAGGGTTCAAGTTAAATTATCTTGACATGGACGAGAAAGCCTAAGTAGTGTACAAGGCGGTCAAAGATTTTAGGCCATATATCCTCAATATTCTTGTTAAGGTAATTGTTCCCCATCCCAAAGTTAGATCCATATTTACGCAAAAAGAACTAGGGGAATGAAGGGAACATTGGTTGACTTCCTTATAGGAATATGACCTTGAATTCAATCCCACTCACACCATCAAAGTTCATGGTATATGCAAGATTGCTGCTGAAGTTGCAAAGAAATAAGAAGAATAAATTTTGGGTTGGGAACATGAGTAGGGAATGCATAACAACAATTCTAGCCATACATCCATTATGTCATCGTCACGATATAAAAAGATAAGGAAATAATTAGAGTAAGGGAATTTTCCAACACACCTAATGGAAAAACAAAAGAGGGATATACAATAAATTATGCTTCGTATCAATTGGTCCATAGAGCTATATTTCAAAAGCATCATAACAAAGTATTGATACAATGTGTAAAAGCTCCAAATTTTGAGAAGGTGTTGAAAAATCTCCATGATGGGCCAACCATAGGGCATTATGCTAGAAAAACCACAATGCATAAAATCATTGGAGCAGGATATTGTTGGCCAATATTTTTTAAAGATGCTCATGCATATGCATGAAAATGTCTAGTATGTCAGAATTGTGTCGATAGAGAAATAAGATCATCCACCCCATTGCAACCTATTGCAGTAGAAGAGCCATTTCAACCATAGGGATAAGATGTTATTGGTGAGATCACTCTGCACTTGTTAAAGAAACATAAGTACATCTTTATTGTGATAGATTATATTATGAGATGGGTTCAATCCATTTTGCTTAAACAAGTGAATTATCAAGTGGTGATACAATTCCTAGAGTAAAATATTATCACCAGGCTCGATGTTCTAACATCACTTGTTTTTTATAATGGTACATATTTTTCAATGTTAAGATTATATGGATTCTCTTTGGAAAATGGAATTGTTCTCAAACACTCTGCAAATTATTATCCATAAGGTAACAAATTAGTTGAGCCAAGCAATAAAAATATGATTTTATTATAAATAAAATTGTGCCGACCCAACAAAGAAATTGGCATAATTCTTTATTTAATTTTCTCTGGGCTAATTGAGTCACACCTAAGCCTTCCCTTTGAACCTAACCATACTTCCTTGTTTACGGGAAGGAATCCATTTTGCCTCTAAACCTCTACTATCCCACACTTAAGCTTTCACAAGAATCCCATTGTAAACCCTACTGAAGTTAGGAGAAGAAAGGAAAAATACACATGGCAAGTTTGCCTCTCATCAAAAGTGCATTAAATGATGGTTTGATAACATTTTTTCAAGTGACAAGGAATTCAATATGGTGACCCATTTCTAAAATGGGATAAAACCCATGAAGGTAAAGGAAAACACACAAAGTTTCGGTCTTTGTGGCTTGTTCCATATCAAGTGCATGTAAAACTTGGCCTACATACTTATAGACTGCAAACCTTAGACATGAATATTGATTCCCTTCGTATGAATGGACAAGATTTGAAGTTATATTTCCATGAGTAGCCTCCAGGCCACTATTCTCAATTGTACATATTGATTTTTATTGCATTGTGCTTTCTATACATATTTATTTCATTGAAGTGTCATTTCCTTTTCATACTTATTCTTCGATACCTTTGCTTCTGATTATGTTGCCAAGCCATTGTACATAAATACAATGCCTTGTATATAAATAAGTCCCCTTTTGGCTCAATGATGCTATGTCGAATGTTTCAAAATCTAATGTAGTAACTATTCAACCATTGGTTGACATTAGATCTCCTTCTACTGGTTTAGGCCCGAATACCTTATAAATCAGTAACATCAATATGGAAAACATAACTCAAATCCATGTGGAGACACTACTTATTTGGGAGAAAATGTTAACGGTGGAAGCCGACGGAACATTAAAATCGGAGAAAGTGTTGGAAGTTTAATGTAATTTTGTTTTGTTTTTGTTTTTGTTTTTCTAAAATCTCGATGTTCATTGAATATCTAATGGGAGTTCTTTAACGGTCAAATATTGGCCAGATTGTCCTATCCTGTTGATTATCTGACAGGTTCCTATAATCCCTCCCATCGTCAAATATCCGACAGACATTCTTTTACCGTCAGATATGCGACACTAGATCCAATTTGAAAATGTGTTGTCCAAATTTTGACAAATGGTAAATAACCGTTGCATAACGTTCAACTCCACCCTTAATGGTTTTTTTCACTAACAACGTCTAATATGGGACCGCTTTACGTTGATCAATTTAACTAATTAAAATAAATATAACATTAATATTATAATTATAATATAATATTACTAATATAATTAATATAATATAATATTAATATTAATATAATATTATTATAATATATATATATATATATATATATATATATATATATAATATATATATATATATAACATATACATATATGTATATGTATAATGTAGATATATATATATATATATATATATATATATATATATATATTATATATTATGTATATGAGTATATATATATAATATTATATAATATATATATATATATAATATATATATATATATATATATATATATATAATATAGTACATATACATATACATATACATATACATATACATATACATAGGCCCTAACATCATATAACTTTGACATAGTTGTTATATATATTAGTTGTGACTGTTTTGAAAGGTTGTAGGCTTATTTTGAGGTTAATTTTTGAACAAAATCCTCACTGAAATCTTGGTGACAAAAACTGTCACATAACATTCCTCAAGGAGACCAAGGATACATGTAGGGATTGACATCGAAGGCTTCTAGTGAGGATTGAAAATGTTATTTCCCTTGTAGAAATTGCAAGGGCTTGAGGCCAAAGAGAATTCTAATAAAATCAACTAAAAAGCATTGTAGAAGAATATGGACACGTTGAAGGCAAACACAAATATCATCCATTTGTGTGTTATTTAATATTCCTTTTTATTGTAGATTGTTTTTGTAAATGTTTATAATATGTATATTGTATTTTAGATTGTAAGTCTTAGTATTGTAAATTATATTATCTTTCTATTGTAAATGTATTTTATAATATTCTTTTGTGAGGTTTTTGAACTATGTTGTCATTTTGATGTGTACTAGAAATATTATTTGATTATTTTCATTAGGGTCGATTAAGGGGATAGGTTGAGTTAGGGGTTAAATAATTTATGGGCTTAGGGATAACGAGTTATTAATGTTTAAGGGTTTAGGGGTTAGGGTTTAAGGGATTAGGGCTTAGGGGTTTAAGGGCTTAGGGGAATGGGGTTAAGGTGTTAGGGGGTTAATTTGGAATTAAAGGATTTAGAGGTTAATTATGGGTTTTTATGTTTGAGCATTATTAATAAGTTTTTAAAGTATATTATGGAAAATATGACATTAATAAATAATATGACATATAGTGATGAATGCAAAATAAGATAATTATGTTTTCTGTTATGGTCGGGGGTATATATCTCAGAAAGTGTCTCACTTCCTACATGTCAAGAAAAATAACATACTTCTTTGATTTTTTCAACATATTATTAAATATATTGATAAATTTCACAAGCAACATCATTGATTTGTTGTCCTTGTTTCTTGGTCTCATCTAATTAGTTGTCTTTCTCTTTATCTTTGTTGTCTTCGTTTTCCTTATATATTATACTTGTAAACTGTTGTTATATCGACATTTCAATATAATTTTCTAGATATACTAATATTACTTTATTGATTGTAATTGTATAGTATCATCCCCATAGGGCATTAATTGAAGAGGAAGAGGTGGTTGTAGTACAAGTTCATGTTCAAGAACATGGAGCGATTAATATTGAGGATCAAGCTAATGATCCTTAGAAAGAAGATAATGATGTTGATAACATAGTTGAAGAAGATGAGACAAATAGATTGATCCAAGAGACATTTAATAATGTTGGAATGGATGATGATGACAAATAGTATGATGACCGTGCTTTTGATTTACCTATACTTGAGATGGCAACTAAACCTCTTTATGAAGGCTCAAAAACATCTCTTCTCTTTGCTGTATTGTTATTGGTCAACTTAAAGGTGGTGAATGGTTTTTCAACCACATGTGTGACATTTAGTACTATATACATGATAAAGCAATTATTTTTCTGTTGTTTTTAATGTTAGTACGTTCATCTGCATCATTTCATTAATTTCTATAATTTGGATGCAATATGTACAATTAATGTTGTTTAGTACATTAACCAATACTATTTTTTATGTTGTAGATTATTAGGTGAATTTCTTTTACCACCGTCAAATGTTTGATCTCATACGTACCGAAATTTACACGTTGTTATGAAAGATATTGGAATGGAGTATCAAGATATTCATGCATGCCCTAATGATGATATTATCTATTATAAAGAACATGCATTGAAAGACAATGCCCAAAATGTGATGAGAGTAGATATCAAACCGATAAAGTAATAGAAAAGGTGCCTCACAAGGTTCTTCGTTACAATCCCATAATTTCACGCTTACAACAATTGTTCATGTGCAAATTGAAAGAAAAATGCCCAAAATGTGATGAGAGTAGATATCAAACCGATAAAGTAATAGAAAAGGTGCCTCACAAGGTTCTTCGTTACAATCCCATAATTCCATGTCTGCGACAATTGTTTAGGTGAAAATTGAAAGAAAAATTCCCAAAATGTGATGAGAGTAGATATCAAACCGATAAAGTAATAGAAAAGGTGCATCACAAGGTTCTTCATTACAATTCCATAATTCCACATCTGTGACAATTGTTCAGGTGAAAGTGTAGCAAAAATTATGGATTACCATGCAAGGAATAGAAGTGAAGATGGTGTTCTTTGAATGCCTGCAAATGGATCTGCGTTTAGGAATATAGAGGAAAAGTGGCCAGAGTTTAAAAGATAACCTCATAATCTTAGGCTTTCATTAGTAGTTGATGGTGCTAATCCATTTGGAGAGGCCATATCTACTTACTCGGTGTGGCCCATTTTTGTTATCAACAATTACATTCCTCTGTGGAAGTCAATAAAGAGGGAACACATAATGTTGAAAATGATTGTTCTAGGTATTAATTTGTTTAGAATATTTCTTTTTTAGCACAATAAAATCTCATTTGTCATGTTTGTTTCATAATTATGTCATATATTTTTTTGTTAATTTACTCATATATGTTTAATTATGCCTTATAATTATGTCTTATAATTTTTTTATTTACTTATATATGTAGTAATTATGTATTGTACATTCAATCAATTAGGTAAGTACCAAGTCAAAAATATGAATGTATATATCCAACCTCTTATCGATGAGTTCGTGAAGTTATGGAACAATGTCACTATGTATGATATCTATAGACTAGTAGTTGCACAAAGGGAATTTGAATTCTATGCAATGCTTGTATGGACAATTCACGATGCCCTAGGCTAACACATTTTCTGTGGTATGTTATAACGTTACCCTACACTTTAATAGTGTTTAATTTTATGAAGTTCATTTCAAGTATGTTTTTTAAATAGTTCAACCTTCATTGTACATACTTAAAATAATTGATATAAAAATAATTCTATTTCTTGCAGGTCTTTAAACAAAGGGTAATTTTTCTTGTCTAGTTTGTGGTCCTAAGATGAAATCTCATTGTTCAAGAAGCTTAGGAAAGGAGGTGTTTGATGAGTATAGGCACTTCCTTGCTAAGAACCATAAGTACCGAAGTACTGAAAAACATCTTTTCAATGGGAAACAAGAGACTGGATTAATACCACAAAGAATGACACCTCATGCATAAAAGTTGCAATATAGTAGAGTCTCTAAAGGTATGGACTTAATTATCTATGTATCAATATACATGATATGTTTTATTTTATCTTTTTATGGCATTTTCTTCACTGTACTAATTGACAAGTTATATTGTTGTTATAATATCTTTAACTATGATTGACGTTGTAGGTCGTGAAGGCATTAATAACAAGGCACTTCCACGAGGAATGAAAAGTTATCTCGAGCAATTCAATAGACTCCTCTACTATGAGCGCCTATAAATTGTTCATTTTTTTGATACAATTCACACTGTGAAGAATGTAACAAAGACCTTATGGTGAATCCTAGATGGAAGGAGAGATAAAGAAAAAATGGTCAATATTTTTGATGACATTAAGCAGGTTGACCATGCATTTCAAAGTGTGATTCATTCAAATAGCGACGGAGAGGACCAAAATATAAGCACCCTTCCATGGTTATTGACAAAGCAGCAAAGAAATCATGTTAAAGAGGTTATTGAAAAAAATAAATTTCAAATGATATTTTCTTTAAACATAAAGAATATCCTAACAAAAAAAGGGGGGCTAAAAACTCATGATTGGAATACGTTCATTCAAGTAATTATTTTAGTGTATATATATTTTATACATTGGTTAAACAATTGTTAATTAATATATATTATATATATATATATATATATAATATATATTATATTATTTTTTTTTTTTTTTCTACTAATTTGGGAAAAATAATGATCAATCATTATTTTTGTTACATTATGTTCTACCTTTATCTCTTCCAAAAAACTTTCACAACAAAGTCAAATAAGTTATATATGATGTTGGAAAATACATGAGGTAATAGGATATTTATGTGCAAAGTGTAAATTTTTCAATAAGTTGGTGTGTCAAAAATTTTTGACTGCATGTGTTTTTCTTGTCATCAAGTACTATATTATACTTTTTTTTTTGTTGAAACCTGTGATTTGATTGCTTCAATTGTATATGGTTGTCATATAAATAAATTGATAAAGAAGATATAACGTATTGGAGAAAACAAATTCCTCATCTAATGTGTGAAATGAAAAAATATCTACCTTCGACATTTTTCAATGCACAAGAACACTACCTCATACACCAAGTCGAGGAGATTGAAAAGAGTGGACCTGTACACACAAGATCAATGTGGATGGTTGAGAGGCACTTGAAATCATTGAAGGCTTTGGTCAGACAAAGCTCATGTCTTGAAGGTTCTATGGTAGAGGGATATATGGTATATCAAACCATGGTTTATATGCGTCAATATAGTGATGAAATAGGAAATAGTATTAATGTATTGGATCACATTTGAGATGTCAACTCTATGGACGATTTTGAAGGGGAGCACCTATTGGGGAAAGGTAGAAAGAGCAAAGTGAGACGTAAGTAGATATATAGTGGAGGTTTATAACACATTTTAATTTTTTGTTTTTTTATGTATATCATACTTATTTAATTTTTAGTCTTCCTAAATAATCCATTATTATGAAGGTATAACATGGTAACTAATTATATATATGTGAATTGTTTTATTTTAATACAACCGATCGAGAGTGGGATGCAATACATTTATACATTGCAAACAATCAAGATTGGGTGAAGGTATGTATTGAATGATGAAAACAAGCTAATAATGGTAGGTTATTATGGTATGGTGTGTCCACATTGGTCAAAGAAGCTCAGCGTAGTGGAGATACCAATCTTACATTGAGAAAATTTGATTTAGTGTATGGTTTAAAAGATTATTAGGCAATCATATTCACCAATACTAAGTTTTTTTACAATTATATTGATGCATATGGGGTGTTTTTTTCTTAATTTTCAATTTTGCAAGATAAATATGCATGCTTATCAATTGACAATGCATTTTTTATGTGTTTGATGTATTACAATTGAAACACCACAACAAAATGTGGTGCAATGACCACAAATTTTGCATCAAAAGTTTGGATGAAAGATGAAAACTTATGATAGTGGGACAACTACAGTATTTCAAGTTATCAATGTTTCCTCTAGAGGTGATAGACATCCAAAACTCTCTGAGAATCGATACTATGGGTATTCTCATGATATACTTTGAGTGTGAGTTTGAATCCTTCAAAATAGTTGTGTTTGATGTCAAATGGTTTAGACTACGAATCCACGAACATGACCTTGATAGAACTAATATTAATCATGGTAACAAATTTACAATAGTTGATACAAGGAATCTTGAGCTAGGATTATAGTGATATGTTCTTCCAAGGAAATGTGAACAAGTATTTTATGTAGACGTTCCAGGTAAAGCGGTTTCATTATATGTTGTTAGATACGATCCCAGAAGAAGGCTCGTAAATTATAATGTAGCGAAAGAAGATAAAACTGAAGAAGAAGATGATGCATAGGTGCAGGGGGTTCATGCAATGTTAGATGAAGATGTCAAAGAAGTTCAAGGAATATATGTTAATTTAGACAATGTTAGTTTGGATGAAATATAGGACATTGACATTGTTTCGGACAAAGAACTTGAAGAAGTAGAACCAAATGTAGAAGAGCATGTTCTAGATGATGATATAGATGACAACGATGATGATGGTGATGTTGGTATGGTGAATCCTTTGTATATGCATTTTGAACTAGATGATACAGATGATGAGATGGATGAGGAAGACGATTATTGGCTAATAAAACCACTCATCATTGCGGTTCCTCAGGAAAGGAAAAACAACCAAGTGAAAGCATATGATCGGCCAAAGAGATGGTGGCAATGGAATGAAACAACCAAGGCTCATCTAGAAAAATTTAGCAGATAAAAACGGCAATCACGAGGTGTAAATCAGGTATGGGTTCATTTTTACACAAGCTTGAACCATGGAGAACTCTGCTTGGATTCGGTTTCATGTTTACACAAGCTTGAAACAAAAAACTATGCTTGTTATGAGTTCGCAT
>APFE030540009.1:0-10377 GCA_000404065.3 Pinus taeda | reverse complement strand
AGTTCGCATGCCCCCAGCATAATGACGCAAATCGAGGTACATGCCCCCCAAGCTTCATTGCATTCAACGAGGTGGATGGAATGAAGGTTCACTTCTGAGATCTTGGAAAGACTCGACTTGGATTTTACGAGATCTTAAACAAAGACTCGATTTGGAAAGGGAGTTGTTTAATTTTTTAATGAGGTTGACACAATAAAAGAACTATCCTCATAACCCTTGTTTCATTTTTTAATGATCTTGACACAAGACAAGGAACTATGCTCGTTTCATTTTTTAACGAGGTTGAGATAGGAACAAACTATCCTCGTACACCTTGTTTTGTTTTTTAACAAGGTCGACACAAGATCAAAACTATCCTTGGGATTCCTTGTTTATGGGCATTATGAGAACATGGCTCCCAAGAGGTCTTCACGGGATGGAAGAACCACACTCTAGGAGGAATACATGTCATGAGGCACTAATGACAGATCAGGTTCCAATGCCCCCAGTACATGATGTACGAGACCATCTGCATGATTGTCAGCAAAGGCAGAGATGGAACAGGTGGCCACATAATTGACCTGTGGCAAGGAAGGTACTGTTTGTGAGTAAGAACCGAGAGGGGATGACAATGGCACAGGAGGCGCTGGGTGACTAAAGAATGATAATTGATCGATGGTCACCATTCTTCCATCATGTGGAAAACAAACCACATGGAAAAGTGAAGAGACAAGGGCCCCCATGGCATAAACATAATCACATCCAAGGAGAAGACTGAACTCTAAATCATCTTGGACAATCAATACATCGATAGAGATGGTTTTTCCCCCCAAAGTAACAGGGAACTTCGGAAGGATCCCTGACAGTTGACTGGTTCCTCCATCAAATGCTAATAGATTCTGTGTGACCGGCACAAGATGTGGGTAGCCCAAAGCTTGCCAAGTAGTGGAAGGCATAAGACTGACAGATGCACCCTCATCCAAGACAGTTCTAGGTACTGCCTTATTATAGGCATGTACTGTAATCTGGAAAGGCACATGGGATGGAAGGCAGAATGTATCAAATGACTCCAGTCGAAGGAAATGACCGAACTGCTCGGTGGGGGAACCGTATGATTGCCCCCCTGCTCTATAGGAATTGAAGAAGGACCCTCTTGACCAGCAGGGATAGGAGGGTCATTTTTAGACTCAATAGAATCTAACGAGACGAGAAGAAAATGAGCATGATGCTCTGTCAAAACAGAGTGATCAACAGGTCGTGAACCCAAGTGAACACTCTCTCTGACCAATGGTTGGTTTAGAATAGGCTTAGCATAGCCAGGTTCAGAAAGAGGAGGATAGACAAGAGAAGAATCTAAGTATATCTCTTTGTCAACAGGGGGAGGGTCTGAAGAGAGCCTCTGATAACCAATGGGAAGTTGGGGTGAATAAGTTGTAAGACTTTCCAAAACGGCGGAAGCTTTATCCATGAGCGGACAAAGGTGAAGGGGATGGTTGCCTTCACATAGTCTACAAGGGAATCGAATCTTCCCTTTCTTCATACCATTTCCAGTTGATAGGGTAGCATCATCATGAGCTTGAGAGGATGATGAGGGACAAGCTGGATCGTGAGACCATGCTTGTAAGATCCTAGGAATTCCAGGACAATCATGAAGAAGATGGTCACCCTTGCACAATTTATAAGTAAACTTAACCTTCCACGGAGGAACAAAAGGTGTTCCGACCTGGGATGTACTCGGAGCAGTAGCTGTACAGGTGGCCTTGCATTTATCAAACTTCTTCTTCTTCTTAGTCTCTTGGTTACTAGATGTGAAACTCTCACTAGGTGAAGGAGGAGGGGAGGAGGAAGAAACATGGGAAGAAGGTGTAGGCTCAACCTTGGAATCAACGTGCCGTGATTCAGACAAAGGAGATGGTGGAACAGGAGTCATGACACTTGGGACCACCGAGGTTGAAAACAACCATACAGGAAAACCAATGGTTAGCCCAGGCAAAGACAATGTTTCCATATACGGAGCACCGACATTTCCAAATGAAGGAAATGGACCAGGATTTCCATCTGGGGGAAGACCTTGGCCGATAGACTCGGGGAATGTTTCCATCGAGAACAAGCCTGAAAAACACTCTTATCACAACCAAGAACTCGAACTCTTACTAGGAATATTTCGTGGGCAGTAAATTTTATGACGCAGGAGAAAAACTTGACCTTTTAATCTTTAAAGAGTCGAGAAAAGGACAAAAAGGTGACTCTATCGCCTTCGAATATTTAATCAGCCTGAAGTGAAAAGTGCTCAGATGAACCTTTTCTTTTAGGGAGTTCGAAAAGGAGTGAAAGTGACTACTCTAGAGAACTAGGTAAAAGGTTTACCAAACAACCCGTAAAACTGTATATACACCTTGGTAGTCATATGAAAACCAAGGACTTTTCGTATGGCAGTCAATCTTCCCGAATGTTGTGTTCGGTGCGTTATGGTTTGCAAGGTGGCAGACATGGCTTCCTATGGATAAAGGATGATAAACCTAGTGGGGTCTCCCAACATAGACTCGATGGTACATGGGAGCACAATTCCGTACTAGACCACTATTGAGTCGCAGAAGGAGGAATCACCCAACCTTGAGTGGAAACAAAAGTGACTAGGTTTAATGACGCTAGAGCACATCTCTAGCCTAGACCTCTAAATAGCGTGCGTTATGTTCCAATGCGTTGTTAGATTCATTCAGTTCATTTTAGAGTTGATCTTGGATTATCTTTTAGTTTTTAGGCCTTACCGTATGTATATAATAAATCCTAGGATGCAGCTAGAATGAATGAAAAATCATTTTTCTTCAATGAAAACCTACCTACGAGAGGGTAGAGAGATCATTTCCAAACCAGGAAAACCAAGACAACAAAGGCAGTCACTCAATGCATACAGACACCAATTCCTAAAGTGCACGGATACTACTAATGAGAGATCTTATCATTCGCTTTCCAATATGCAAACTTGAAATGCAAATTCACTTTCACTTTCATACCAAATGAATGCAATATTTTTTTATTTTGATGTCTTTAAATCTAGAAGAAACAAATAAGCAACAAGCAAGTGTGGAAAAGCTCGATTGATCCAAACAATTGTAATCTATGTTCGGTAGCAAAAAGAAATCGAATCAATGCCAAAGATCTGTTCAATAGCATTCACTAAATAATTAACCAAAAACAGGCTAAGGGGAAGGCTCGATCAACCCAACAAGAAGCTGCAAACGAACCTTGAGCAAACAGCAGCCAAGCCAACAGATTCAAGGAACTTGAAATAGTGATCTAGGTCACATAAGCAAAAAACAAGATTCATTCAACAAAGCTCACAAGGGAGTGCCTTAAGCATGATCAGTGAAAAACAAGTCATAAAGCAAGTGAGAAAAGCAAGGGACCAGTAGGACTGATGGACTCAGGAGGCAGAATTGAGAAAATCAATTCTACAGTAATCAGCGTGGGTAATACACAAGCAACAAGTGTTGATAAAGCACTAGTCGCAGCAATAAAGCAATGTCACTGCGGAACTACATGACTTTCCCACAATGGTCCGATTTTCAGAACCGTCGCGACTGTGAGGCATAATTACGTGATGCACAGGATATTACAAAAGGGTGAGCGCGATGACATCATGACTATTAAAATCAAATCCGCGATGATGCTCAAAACAATGACAGGCGAACCAAAACTCCCAAATCAAAGACATCCAATCCTTCAATCAAATAGGGGTATTTCCGAGGTCAACCCAGGAAACTCAGAGGACTGATAACTGATCCCCAAAACTTCAAAAGAGACCACTAGCCCTAGAGTGGGTCTAGTCACAAACAAGGATAGATCAACAATATCTTTCCTTAAACAATTAAAGTTAGAGGCCTACCTCAACCGGTGGTCGATGGAGTTCCGTTGCACTGCTCCAGCTTCCGCTTCCTTCTCCTCAATGAGCAATCAACCTGAAAAAAAGCAAAGGAAATACAACAAAGGACGTAACTAGAAACAACAATGAACTATTTACTCACAAAGTCAAAAAGTCATGAGCCATCAAGTACATTACATACAAGAAAGAGGAAAACATCATTGATTGCATTAATAATGAAATAAGAGTAAGCTTACAACCAAAGTCTTGACGTCACAAGCCTTCTCAGAAGGGTCCAGTTAGCATGTTCTTCAAGCATTCACTCTTTGAAGATGGATCTCCCAACATACAAGAGCTCTCTCACTCATAAGCTTTACACAAGATTAAGGGAAATGCACAACCTTCCACAAGCTATCAACAATCCCACACTTGCCACACTCACACCAGCTATCTAGAAAAATCACAAAGCACTAAGAGCACTGCTCAACTAGCCAACTATCAGAAACTAGTAATGCATATCAATGGTGAGAGTTTAAATAGGAGAAGGAGTCTCTATGAAAGGTCGAAGAGAGAGCTTATCATCAAGGAAGGTAGCACAATTGATGGAACTGCCACACCAGGAAAGGGAGGGTGACATAAACTAGGCCAACAACCAGGTCTGGAGTCATCTGGAAGGCAGACTGTTGGAACAAATTCACCCAATCGAGATAATTATGGGCACAAAACTGAGTTTCAATGCTGACATCGAAAGTGATCAATGTAGCTAGTCAGATCATCGCCGAAGGAAGCTCATAGCCCCGCGCTGGTGCTTAAAATTGGGCCATCGCAGGAATCATGTGTACTTCCGCGCTAGCAGCGTGAATGGACTGTTCATGAGCGCCTTTCAGTGCACTTATTAAGCCAATAGCTACGATGTGGCAGATAACTTAGGAAAAGTGGGTCAATTGGCAGCATAAGAGAGAATTTGTCTGTCATAAGCATGTTTGACTTGGACACATGACACAGTGAGAAGACCGGGAGTGAAAGCAGTGATAAATTACTGTGTAATAGAACATATATTTTTCAATTAGCATTGTGAGCTCATATTTGGTTGAGCCTCAATAGATTGGTGCCAAGAATATTCTGAGATGTCTTCAGGACACAATCTCTCATGGATTGAGATACACTACCGGAAATATGAAACTGCATGATTATTCGAATGCTGATTAGGCAGGTGGTGTGGAGGATCACTGGATCACTTTTAGTGTTGTTTCTCTTTGGATTCTGCTTTGATATAATGGATGAGCAGGAAGCAGAAGTCCGTTTCCATAAGCATCACCGAGACAAGATACATATCTATGAGTATGATCTCGTATGAAGTTTCTTGGTTGGGAAAGATCTTCAGTGAGCTGTTTGAGCACATACCACTGTGATTCTCAACTAGAGGTGGGATTCGATTACTAAGGAATCCCGTATTCGTCGATTGCTCCAGTAGATAGACATCATATGGGATATGGTAAGTCAATGAGAAAGGAGGCTCCATCGCATTAAGATGATGTACAGGTCGATACACCTTGTCAAAGCCCTAAGGAAAGATCTAATCTGTGATTTTCCCAAATGACTTGGAGTCGTCAAGAAACCCTTGTAGAAGGGTCCTGCATGTTGCATACATTGAGCTCTGGGAGCTCTGAGGGCTTGCGGTTCTTATTGGAGCAAGATACGACCACAGGGTGATTCACCCTCCCTTGGTGGTGTGCACTGTAACACGATGATTTTCTCTCTTGTGGGACAAGATGGTTCACCCTCTTGTGGAATAGGATGATTTTCTCTCCTGTGTAGCAGGATGATTAGTTCTCCCGTGAGGCCTAGATTGATATGTTCTCCATGGCGAGTACCAGGATTGATGTGTTCTCCTATGAGGCCTGGATTGATGTGTTCTCCATGGTGATTGTAGTAGGATTGATGTGTTCTCCTGAGAGGCCTAGATTGATGTGTTCCCCATGGAAATTGTAGCAGGATTGATGTGTTCTCCTGTGAGGATAGGATTGATTAGTTCTCCTGTCAAGGCATCCTACCCATGCAGTCTGGGACTCATGGGAAGTACCTCTCATCTGATCAATGAGTAGGGAAATAAAGTTAGGGACCATAATAGTACTGATGGATGCATCGTTGTATCTACTGTACTCCCTACGCTAGGATGACCTCCATTGATCTAGGATTAATGATACCGCTCTGGGACCAGTGGTAGGAGTTGTACTATACTATGACACTGACTTCGAATTGGTTGAGACTGGTCGGGGACTAGTGGTACATAATTTGAGACTGACTTCGTGTCAGTTAGAGTTGTACATACTATGACGATGAATTTGGGTCAATTGAGAGTGGTCTGGGACTAGTGGTACGCACTCTGAGACTGACTTTGAGTCAGTAGAGGATGATACTAGTCTAGGACCAGTGGAGTTGTACTCACTATGATGCTAACTTCGGGTTGGTTGAGATTGGTCTGGGACCAGTGGTACATACTCTGAGACTGGCTTTGAGTCAGTATGATACATCCTCGATCATTTCTTCTTCTTCATAATTCGGACAAATGAAGAGCAGAACAGAACAAAGAAAAGCAATGCTTAACAGAGCAAATCAATATAGATTAGTACATGGTAGAACAAGACAAAGAAGAACAAGTAGAATAGAGTAGATCATGGCAAGGTTCAGGCTATACAGGGTAGTGCATTTGATGGATGAATAGTAATGACTAATAGACATATTGCAGATGAACTTCTCCCTAGATGAGAGAGAATGTTAAAATTGGCAACTAGGGCCAAACTTCATGTGGGTCATATTATTCGTGGCTGATAATATTTTTATTAGATTCTTCTCATCGAAAGGTGTAAGATTGATATAAATATCATCCAATTCCGATAAGTATTCATGGAGATATTAATTTATTTTGATTATGGAATTATTATCAAGCCGACCTACAACTCATGTAGGCTCAAAAGCCCAACAGTCGCATCTATTCAAACATCATCATTTGTGTATAAATACAAGAGGAATTTTCCTCATTTGGTCTCACTCATCTCATCACATCTCTCTCCCTCTACTGCGTAGAAAAGAGTCTCTTCTCTACTAAGCAGAAAAGGGTCTCTCCCTCACACATGTGAAGCCAGAAGCTGTTGAAACTAAAGCTGCAACTATAGAAGTAAAGTTTGACCTACATGGAATAGAATATATCCTCATCTGAACTGTGCTATAGGTTTATATGAACCTCCTCTGAAAGCAACAACTTTTGGTGGTGGAATCAAGTCAATCCGACAGACATTTTGGAAGATATCGACTGCCCTAGTTTGAAGGAAGTTGCTGAAAATGAAGCTGCAACTGCAGAAGTAAATTTTGATCTGCATGGACTAGAATATCTCCTCATCTAAAATGTGCTATAGGTTCATCTAAACCTCCTCTAAAATCCTCAACTTTTGGTGGTGGAATCAAGTCAATCCGATGGATGGTTGCAAGATATTGACTACCCTAGTTTGAAGGAAGTTGTTGAAACTGAAGTTGCAACTACAGAAGTGAATTTTGACCTGCATGGACTAGAAGATATCCTCATCTAAACTGCACTCTAGGTTCATCTGAACCTCTTGTAAAAGCTACAACTTTTGGTGGTGGAATCAAGCCAATCCAGCGGTTGGTTTGTGAGATATCGTCTGCCCTAGTTTGATGATGAAGATGCTAATGTTGATGCTACTGATCTAGGGTTTGCTATTATTGATATAAATCAGATTTATTGTACTATTTCTCTCTGCTAACTTATTGAAGATAAAATAATATTTGATCAAAGTGTTTCCCCACTCATTGTGGGGTTTGTCCCTAGCTAGCTGCCACATCTTGTGTCTCTTGTCTTGGCTTGTTTCTGTCGATCATTTAATGTTCTATCTGCACTTTACTTTATGTACATGTGATTGCTAATATATGGAATATAATAAGGAAAAGAAGTAAACTGTTGTAAGCATAGAAAATACCATAACTTAACATAGATCTCCCACTAAACACAGTCTACCACAGGCCTAAGAAAAACCCCCCAGCAACAAAGGTGTCCCCTTGAAGAAAAAACAACTCTGATACCAAATGTAGGTTTCAACCCCGTACAGAAATTACTTTCTTACGAATTTTAAAACATAAAATAAAAAATGGCACGAGCATAAAACATAAAACAAATATACACATAGATTTTCCCCTAGATTCCAAAATCGGGCCTACTAGATTGATTTTTCATTATATTCCTTTCAATGTCACAATACATATATATACATGCCAAAGCATCCATGAATCCCAATCCATTAACCTTTTATTAGCACATAACTGTAGTTCCCTTGACCGAATCTAAGATATATCATGGGTAGAAAACCATCATTCCGAAAACCATGTGGAAAACCCATGCACAAAATGATAAGCAGGTCTTCACACCTAATATCGGGTCCAATTTTTTTCCCCGTGGTGATGCCCTAGACCCCATAGAGGAGGTCTACCATCCCCCTCAAAATCACCAACAGGGGGGGATTCCACCCCTCCCTGTGACCCCCTTGCTGCACCTGACACAACGAAGGGAAGGTTGCTAGCCCCCTTGTAGCCCCCTCGCTATGCCCGACACAACAAAGGGGGGGTTACCCTCCCCCCCAAGCCCTCGAATTTACGTGTGGGGCTAGTCGTGGAAATAATATAACACACCCAACAAACCTCACTATGTGATGCAGAGTTTCTTACCTTTCATCTTACAGTTTCTCGTCCACCAAGTTGTGTAATTTAAAGGAAGCCTAAATTAGAAACTAAATCCCACGTACACTTCCTCGACAACGATGCCAAAAATATCGGTCAATTCAATTGCATTAGAATTTAGTTCCATTAAATTATAAATATGAGTTTTTATGCTTATGAAGTGCACGAAAAAATATATGAAAAATTTCAGATTTTAATTCTATCAAATGTAAATTGACATGAAAGGATATTTTAATCTAGGAAAACAATGGAAATCTTATCTAAGAAATAATTAGAAATTTAAAATAGGAAAGCATTGGAAAATTAATCTAGGAAAGCATTGGAAATTTAATCTATGAAATTAGGTAAATATGATTTATGGATGCATGGAAACTTTATCTATGAAAGCATGTAATCTTAATCTATGGAAGCTTGTAAATTTAATCTAGAAAGAATTTGAAATCTATTTCTATGAAATCATATGAGCTTATTCTAGGAAATCATGTAAATTTAATCTATTCAAAATATAGTCTATGAAAGTGATTGACATCTAACTTTATAAACAAAGAAAGGAAAGAGTGTTCATGCTTGGCAAAGGGGGCCCTCTAATGCTCAACAAGCAAACTAGAAATTGAAAATTTGAACAACATCACTTATTAAGTGAAATAGGCTTAGAGCAAGATCCAAAAGATTAAAATCTAGCTACAAGGGTATCTCTTTAAGTATTATGATTACAAATTCTAAATTTCTCCTGCCTTCCTCTCCTCTCAATGGAGAAATCACTCCTATTTATACATGAGTTGCTTTGAGAAGAGGATAGACAACTAAGAATTTTAGATCCACTTTCTCTCAAGTAGGTATAACCAAATTGCTAAAAATAACATATCTTTATGTCTACAAATCCTCTCACAAATTTATAATAGCTTTTAGAGGATACGCTTATGAAAACTTCCATGATTCTTCTCCTTTGAATGTGCTTGAATAATTATCTCAAATCTACCTCAAATCTTCAAGAGTTTGAAGAGGAAATTCGAATTTGATGCTTAGTGCCCAAATATGGATTTGTTGGAATTTTTGAATATGCCTATAAACATCATAAATATCATCCAACATTTAGATATAAGTAAAAACATGTTCTAATAGTTAATCATAATTTCACTCAAAATACTAAAATAAATGATTTGGAAGATAATAAGTCTAAATCTATATATAATCATGAGAATGGTATTAAATTAAGATGTGTAATTTCATTCATAATTTAATGATGAAAATTACATTTTGTATATACACTTCAAGAGTGTATTCATGAAGGAAAGTAACAACTGCAAATTAGTGTACTTTCATAACATACAAATATTTCCCCTAGTAACCAAGCTACATAAAATAAATTGCCAATAAATAGGAAGAAGTACCAAAGGGTAGATCATAAAAATAGTCTGTACAAAATTGGTGACATCTTGTATATATCATAGAATACATTTAATAAGACCAAGATCCTAGAACGTAATAAATGTTGTCAAAAACTAGAATCTATGTGAAATTGAATTCCATTGGAGATAAAAACATCTAGTGGCAAGCATTGTCAAAAAACATATTAAAAAATATCATGTCCAGGGATATAAAAGATGACATTTTCTAAAAATTGTTGGGTTGTGTTATATTCTTTCCACATAGTTAACAGGGGGTTTGAGGGGTACCTATAACCCCACTTTATGGGGTCCGGGGCAACGCCCCGAAAAATATTGGTTTTGGACCCCATGTTAGGTTGGGCGGACCCACCTATGGTTTTGTGCATAATTTTCGCACAT
>APFE030540008.1:3273-25981 GCA_000404065.3 Pinus taeda | reverse complement strand
AATCTTCCAGAAGCTTCCCCTCTGACACTTGCCTCTCTATTTTCGACCAGGGATGAGTAAGAGATCATCATTCTCCAAGTGGAAGCAGGAACTACCAGAGAGAGGACACTAATCAAGATCCCAGAAGATGACTCACCTCTTTGTAATCATCTATATATGGATCCCTCATCACAGAGATCCAGAGGCTGGGAATTTTGTATCTTATAGAGAAGTGTTGTTGGTTTTCTGGTGTATATTCATAGTGTTGGGTGATCTAAGCTTTACTTCAGGTGAAGAAGGGCTTTCTTGTTGGAGGATGATGCTAGGTCAGAACACATGGTTGTAATCCTCTTGTTACTTTTCATCTTAATAAAGCTATTCAAGTTTCCTCCATATTCTTGTATGTTTTCTTATATATGCATTTGTATGGTGTACACACATCTGGTCCTTTGTTATTTATGAATATAGTTCTTTGTTCTTCAATAATAGTATGTTGCTATGATTCCACAGGTGCTTCTTGAAGCTGGGCAGACGAGGAAAAAGCGGCAAAGCTCTATCAGGAAGGAGAGGAAATTAAGCGCAAGACTAAGGTTGGTCTCCTTTGTTCCACTCCTATCTATTTTCATAAAGGAAAGCGAAAATAGACTTTACTTGTTTGTTTCTAAGATAGCTACCAGTCTTAGTGGGAATAACAACATCCGAGTGGACACTATTCTCGGTAACAGAGACTTGGTTGTTAAGTGGGATGCACTAAAGGAGAAGAAAGGAAACCATGGGAAGTTTGATGCTTTGTGGACTAGACCTTTTGTCATCACTCAGATCTAGGGGAACAATACTTTCATGTTGCAGAGCATGGAAGAAGAAACAATTCTTGATGGCTCAGTTAATGGGCAATTTTTGAAAATTTATGTTGTTTAAGGCTTTCAGGCCTTAAATTTGTAAATATGTTGTTTATCAGTTTTAGTGTAAGCTTAAGTAGACTCCATGCCCAATGGAACACTAGGAAACTTTTGCTAATCTAGTTTTTGTAGGAAAGGCAATGGTCTGCAGTTCTTGAGACCTCACAGGGAGGATCTCATCCCCACAAGGAACTAGTGTTAGCTCTGCTATAAATGTGGTTTTGGAAGGCCAAATATAAGCTTGGTCATATTGATTATGCTCAAAAGAAAGCTCATAATGGTCATCTTCCTTTTTCTCCTTTACTGCGCTTACTCTCTTTCACGCCAGCTGCCTCCGTTTTTCCTCTAAAACCCAACATAAACCCCTGTTTCTGCAGGCCCCAAGTGCAAAGCCTAAACCCTCATAAAGTCGTGTCCACATGACCCCATGCTTCCATAACCCCATCATCACCTTTAAATCATAGCCGTTCACTCTTCCTACTAATCTAATGGCTCTTGTCACGTCAGATAAAGTGACCCGCATGATCAAAACCCCACCATCTGATCATCTCTGCCACAACCAGACGGTGTTCACTCTCCTCGCGTCCACAAAGTGTCAGGATGATAATGTGTGATGGAGAGTGGTTTCCTCTCTCCCCTACCACCACACGTCACACTCTGAATGGGATCATGCACCGTTGTCCTTTTACTGCCCACTGTCTTATAGTGGTGCGATCAATACCGCTTACCCCCCAGTCCTCCATCCTTGCCTGATAACCAACGCGCGCTTCCGACGCCTGATGATTGTTGGATCTATCTGCTTGAGATCCAATGACCCACATTCATTACGCCCCCACTTTTCCTGATAGCCCCCGCCAGGCCATCTCCGCTGTCTATCTGCCCGATCCAACGACCAATCTTACTCCTTCATCCAACTTGTCCACCTGCTATGCAGTCTACGTCCTTGACTATTCCATGCAGCCGAAGGACAAAGGTGACCAGTCTTCTAGTACTATTTGTAGTTTCTCCTCAACCACCATATTTAACGAACAGTATGGCTGAGGAGGAAAAGGACGGAGCACGAACAGATAACTGCTTTTAACAGTTATGGGGCCTCATTGATACAAGCACTCCAGCTGCCCGAAAGGATGGCAGAGCACAGGAAAATATTAGATTCATCCACTAAAGCAAGCAAACGCACTCAGAAGCTCCATCAGGCAACTAAATGCGGTTGGTGGTCAATTATGACCCCTCCATACCTAGAATGGCTAGGTGCCTTTGTATTGAAACTCTATATATACCTAGAAACAAGATGTAATCAGGGTTGATGGTTAATGTTTTGATGTAAGGTTCAACTTCTGGAGACTGTAACTATTTTGATACTTGCAACGTCTTGTCTTCATTTTCAGCTAATACAAGCTTCTTTTGCTGCTAATTGCTCACTTTTCATTTCTCTTCTCTTCTAAGTTGTGCCTGATATGTTGTATTCCTGAACTCTTGATGTTTAGCATTAGAGTAGTAGTCATCTGCTCTCTATGTTAAAGTCTTGTATGTGTCATTGAATGAGTTATTCAGGTTTCTCTTCCTCTAGTGCCAGAGAGCTATCATCCTGTCTGTGCACTAAGAGATTAGATTCACAGACTTCTTTACTAGTTGCAGATGGCCATCACAGGGTCTTGTGCATCTACTGGTGTGGTCAGTATTCTCCATATTCACCCAATCTTAAACTGTGAGTAGTTGGTTTTCTAAAGCCTTGTTGTCTGAGGGTGTTCACGCATGTCTGGAGTCAAGAAAATTATAAGTGGTTATCTGGCTTGGAAAAGCATCATTCCTTCCATTCATCCATTTGCAACAGTCAGTTGAATTTATATGTTCCGAGGCATCTCCAAGCTACAACCTAGGAGAGTTTCTTGGGGTGATAACAGGTCCAAGTCCATTTGAATCTTACTTCATGCATAAGAGTTCCCAAGGATAAAACTTGATTACCAAGCTGGCACTTTTCTTTCGGAGATTATACTGGATGTTAATCATTAATCCGCATAATCTAGAGAAACTCTTAATTCTCTATTTATCCTTGAGTAAGTAAAAATCTCCCTTAACGAGCTATATATCAAGCTATATACCTCATAATGAGCTTGAAACCTCAACCATTGAATTCCTTCATCTTTTCAAAAGTATTGTTTGCATACTATATGGAATGTATACTAACCTTGTCATAATGCTTCTCCCAAGAACCTTCAAAATGATGGTTCTTACAATATCATAATGATGCACCTTAGCAATATGATTATGTCTAACATAATGTTAGATAATGCTTGGATGAACAATATGAAAAATGGTCTATCTATCTATCTTTAAAGATTAAATGATTTCTACAAATAAACTTAGCCAAGTAGAATCTAAGTATGCTACTATCACATGCTTCTCTCTATGATGCTATATAAAAAAAAATAAACAACAATGCATACTATCTTAAAGGAAAGACCAATCTTCTTAAAGAACCTAACAGACAGAGTGCATTCTTCAATAGTAAAGATATTTCACTTCTTCTTTCTTCAACTTTATCTCAGGTTCTCCCATTTCCTCAGCTATGTGAGCCTCACTTCTTTCCTTTTATTTTTTTTTCTATTGATTCGAACAGTCCCTCTTAAAGTGTCCATACTAATTGCACTTAAAGCATTTAACCTTGGACATATATTTCTTCTTGGAATTTCCAAACTTTCTCGCCTTCATTTTTTTGAATCTAGCTATTAAGGCTTGAGGCTGTTCATCTGATCCAATGTAATATTTTTCCTTGATCCTAGCCCATTCCAAAATGCATTGAGCCCATAACTCATCAAAATAATTTGAGTCTTTCTTAGAGTAGATGTTTGTTGCAAAGAAGCTCCATTCCACTGGAAATGCATTCAGTACACTGATGGCCATTTTTGAATCAGAAATTGTCTCTCCAAGCCCCTGCAAGTGATCTCTTAATTGAGAGATATTCATTAGAAATGATTCCATGTCCTCATACTTTCATTTATTAATTATATATAGCTTATTACTCAAAGATATATTTTCTCCTAACATACCTACAAAGAACAAATTCACTAGATTGTTGTACATAGCCTTGGAAGCTTTCAAGTTTGTAACAAATGGAACAAGAGGATCCTTAATGGATTTGACAATAATCCTGTGTGCCCTTACTTCCCATTTCTTATACTTCACTAGTTGTTGAGCCTTGTCCTTGCTTGATTCAGTAATTTCATTCGTAACATATTCCATCCGTTCATATTTTGTAATTTTCAGGTTAGTCCTTTTCTTCCATTCTACAAAATTTGATGAGCCAACGAGCTTATTACTTTCCTTATAGAAAAAACCCATATGACCTACAGATTCAAACATAAAGTAAAAGTATGATACTTAATTGATGATCAAGAGTATCACCTTGATGATGTCTCCAACTATCTTGAGGTTTTCAATATCTTCAAAGAGACTTCAATAATGGATTTCAAAAGTGATGACACCAAAATCCTTTTATGCTTTCTTCATGGAGGTATTGCAATGAGTCTTCAACTAGATCCTTTGTTCAAGAGAATATAAAAATATTTTTGTAGTCTTCTTCAAGAATTATTTTGATGAGACCATTAGATCAATAGGTGTTAATTTCACTCTTAGCAAACCCTCCTTGTGTCCACAAGATGATCCTTCTAGTTGCCTTCTTGTTCACCTTAGCTCTAATACTATGTTGGCAAATGTAATGTGGCAATTATTATTTCAATTTTCCTTAACCTTAATACTTGCTTATGAACTTTATTATTATTCTTCTATTTCTTTATTAGATATTCTTCATCAAAAAAATATCAAGAGCCAAATAATAAAGATAGTGGACACATAAGTCAAGTTCCAATCTAGGGAAAAACCCCTAAAAAGGGAAAACCAAGAAACTCTTCTCTTCTTATAGAATCAACTTCAAATGAGACAAAAAAGACCCAAACCCTATACCAATTCCTCCTCCAAGTACCAAGTTATCCCTTCATTGTATCAAAACTCAATCCCACACCAACTGGATTTTATCTGCAGCTTCAAAACCTGCAATTTTGTCCAAGAAATGCATCCTATAACTTCAACTTGAAAAGCCCTAATCCAACAATGAAACAACTCTTCAAGGGACCTTCCTTTGAGCAAGACAATGTCTTCCAAGTTGTATGAAGTAAAAAACAAGAAACTTGCTCTTCCAGCATCTCATTCCTCGAACTTGATATTACTACAATTCAGACCTTTAGTTTCCGCCTCTTTTGTAGTTGTAGAAAATGTAGAATTTTACATGTGAGAGAGATAGATAAATCCCAGAAACAAGTTTTTTTTTTTTACTTCTTCTACTTTCTAGACCTTCGCTCCTACTTCCTTGTCTCTTCTAGCCTTATATTGGACCCTTTCAAGATATATTGAACTTGTGAGTGTGTGAGTGCCAAATGAGTTTGAACTACTCCTTTATATAGCCTTTCCAAGGGGTCGAATTCCCTCCTTTAGATCTACTTGAAGATTCCAAGGCCAACTTATACTTTGGAGGTTTTCAGGACTTTCTAGACTCAAAATAAATTAATTTACAAGATATATTTTATCTCTAACATCACTTTTGAACACATTTATATGCACAAAAGTGTGGCAGTCAACAACCTATCAATATTTGTACTGGAGTTGGACACTTTTTAGATAAATGGATCTGAAGACATAGATGGGTAGATTCAGACTACCTCTATGACTCTTGGCAGTTGCTATCATCTTTTTTGTTTCAACATTATAAACTCATTTAAGATTTCTATTTTAACGACTTATTGCCATATCATATGTATATTTTTTTATGTAACTATTCTAGCTCCAAATGGTATTTATGGACTGAATGTGGACTTGTCGTCACTTGATGAGGCCTTTTTTATGGGTTGTTTTTTTATCCATTTTTGGTATGCTATGCATCCTTTCCATGTAATTTTATTTTCTTAATAAAATTACAAGTTTCTTTTTCACTTGGAACACACACACACACACACACATATATATATACTGGGTTGTAGAATGCACCTCTCAATGCAATTTTTTATGTGATATTAGAATAAATATATACATGTTGTGTAAAACAATTTAGGTTGTTGTTCTCTCTCTTTTATGGGACTAATGATGTGTTTTTTATTTGTATTTTTAATAATAAATTTAAATTTAAGTCTATACAAATTTATTATTCAAATTAACCAAATTAAAATGTAAATTTTAATATTAAATTATTAAAAAATAAAAATCACCTTCTAAAAATAGAAATTATATATATCCCTAAGGATTACCTAAATTGGTTGAGTATCCATTGTTAACATCTTCTATATGTCATCAGTTTAATTTCTCTAACACTCTCGGCGTCAGGCGCTATGCTTGAGCCATCATAAAGTGATCTTGCAGGAGACTACTTGTACAAACATGTCTGAAGTAGCCGTCACCGATCAATGAATTCGTAACCACATCGATGATATATATATAAATATATATAATATAAAAATACTAAATATAGCAATATATAGTATAAAAACACTTTTTTATTGTTATAATAGTCTTTTGGAGATATATTATGTTCATAGTTTTGAAACTCCCAAAGTTTAGAGTGGATGTTCCACCCATCATTACCTATAGAAGCATTGGTGGAATGTCCACTCAACATTGGCCATTTCAAAACTATGAACATAGTACATTTCCTAAGACCACCACATTTATAAGTCCATCTGCGAAAATATGTGCACACAGATGTTTTGTTAAATTTTCATTTTCTTGACACTCGCATGAAGATGATGGCCTCAACATTGGAAATGGGGTCTATTGCCTCAAAATCTAGCAAGTCTTGTGAGAGGGGTCATAAGACAAGAAATAGACCATGGGTCGACAACGAGGTGAATCCACTGTCACCATAACACACCATGTCCTGTTCTTTAGTGGAATTTCACCACAAGGGAGGCTTCTCAGTATTGGTCACCTAATAGGTATTGTAGGTCTATGGCTCAGAGGTGATAAATGCATAAGCTCAAGAAGGACACTCAACTTAAGGACAATGCTCAATCTAACTAAGACAAGTGAGAGCATGCACTTAAAGGCTTACCAAGGTGCATAAGATCAAGAAAATACTTGTGAAAGATTGATTTGATCAATAATTGGAGCAGTAAGCCTTTAAAAATACCTAAGTTGAAGCCTATGGTAAGGTTAGGGTTTCCCTATGACACAATTATCTAGGTCTTGTGACAACAGCCCTAAAAAAGAAAAATTAACTACAGAAAAAGCTAGATTATGATGCAATGAGAGCTAACTCATGCATATAACCTCACCAAAGGGAAATGCACTCCTCTTGGTTAAATTCAATCATATGCCCTAGCCTAATGGCTTGCCTTGAAGGGAAAAAATAGTTGTTGCAATACAAGTATTAATATGCCATTTAAATTATTATTTGTCTGTTTCAATCTCCATCACATTTTTGCTTCTTAACATAGTAACCAAATATACATTTTATTTAATTAGAATTATCTAGTAATGTTGATTTATTGATATGATTATACATTGAAAAGTGTATGACCTTTCTTATTTTGATCATTGTGTTTATTTTGGAATTTCCATAATTTCAATTTGATTATAGATATTTATTAGGTGGATGGTAGAGATTCAATTTCCATGGAATAATTTTAGTAGTAGATGTAGAAAATTCTTGTAGATTCACAAGCTAATGCAATTTGTTAATGCAAGAGACAAAAATATACTTCTATTATTTACAGTGGAAGCCCATAAACATTGAGCAAACAATAATCAATAGAGGAAGAGAATCAAAAGCACATAACACAATAAATATCTAGGGAAAGCCATAGCTGAAAACCCCATTATATGTTTTGTATTAATCCGGAAAATCAAGATGAAATTACAATGCTTGTTGTCTCTAGAACAATCCCAGCTCTAAACAAATTCCATCTCCAACTCATAAGCAAGCTCAAGGCCAAATCTTAGCCTCTTCACAAGATATCCAAGTCTCTATTCCAATGTGTAATTCCTATGGCAGATAGCTTGTACTTAAAGGGAAATAAAGCCTCCAAAAATTGTGCAATCCCTCAAGGATCGGTTCTTGAATGCATGCATTATCAGTGCAACTCAGAAAAATCTAAAACAAATAGCACACTATCCCTGCATTCTAGTCTCAACTGGGTCTTTCTCATAATCAACATGCATGAGTTTCTGATGAGTAAATATTCAGTTAACTAGAGTATCGCTGGTGGTGTTCATTAGTGATACCACTGACTGTTAACTCACTATTAATTCTCGCAATCATTTTGAGAACTAATTTAATTGAACTGACTCATGAAACCGAGTCTTCTATTTTACAACTCAGAATTAACTCACACTGGACTCCTACAAAGTAGGGAGACCATACACTTGACGACAGAAAGACTTCCAACTCGAATGTCCTAATTTAAGTAAGTTTAATAAACTTAATTTAACTATTCTAAGTTGCTATGAGAATAGAATTCGAATTTAATTCGCAGTGTAATTCAAGGAAAAATTAAACTAGAATTTATTGTTTTCATTTCTCAACACTCCCTCTCAACAAGAAAGGGATTATCAACTACTCTAATCCTGTCTCTGTGAAAATTGAATTTACATCTTGACAATGCCTTTTTCAAGATGTCAACATCTTGCTCCTTTATGGGAATGTAATCTAAAAACATGATCTTCCTCATTACACAATCTCTAAGATGATGATACCGGATATCAATATGCTTAGACTGATCATGAAAGACTGGATTTTTAGAGAGTTTGATACAACTTTGATTATCACAATAAATCACTGTCGGATCCATCTGCTAACCAAACAAACCAACCAAGATCTTCCTCATCTAGATAGTCTCACATGTTTCCTAACTTGCAACCATGTACTCTACCTCTGCCGAACTAAGTGCAACCGATCTCTGTTTCTCACTGTACCAAGAAACTACCATTGACCCAATACTGAAGATCACTCCTAATGTGCTCTTCCTATCGCATGGACTCCCTGCCCAATCTACATCAGTGAAGCCTTGAAGCTTCACTCCCTCTGTCCATCTGTACCATAACCCAAACTGAGTAGTGCCTCTGAGGTATCTCAATACATGCTTTTTTGCCTTGCAATACAACTTCGTAGGCTTAACCATCGCCTGACTAAGTTGGTTACTGCATAGCACATATCCAGTCATGTGTTCACCAAGTACATGAGTGAACACATAAGTTGCCAGTAAAAAGTAGCTTCCACTAATTCCCATGAAGTAGCATCCTCCTTCCTCTAGTTACAACTAGAGGAGTCTCCATGGGTTTACTTCTCTCCATGTGGAATTTCTTGAGTATCTCGTTGGCATACTTGCCCTGAGATACAAGAAATTCCCCATCTCCCTGCAATACCTCCATGCCAAGAAAGTAATGCATGATCCCCATGTCCTTCATCTCAACCTCTCTTGCAAGGTTTGATGAGCTTCTCATCACCTATCAGTATAAGATCATCTACATAAAGTACAATGATCAATAACTTACCTTCTACCACTATGTGATACAGGTTCGCATCCGCTTCACTCTTCATGAATCTCAACCTAGTGAAGTAGCTATCTATATTGGTGTACCAAGCAAGGGGTGCTTGATGTAGCCCATACAATGCTCTCTTGAGTCAGCACACAAGTGAGTCACAGTCCAAGGTTTCAAAACCTTTAGGTTTCTCTATGTACACCTCATCCTCAACCATGCCATTGAAGAAGGTAGTCTTCACATCCATTTGATGGATCTTCCAACCCATATGTGCTGATAGTGCCAAAATAGATATGATTGACAAGCACCTTGCAACAGGAGCAAAGGTCTCATAATAGTCAATCCCCTCTACCTGTGAAAAGCCATGGGCCACAAATCTGGCCTTATGCTTATCCAAACTACCATTTGTAGCTTACTTTACCTTGTAAAGCCAATGGGAGCTCACAACTGACTCGTCCTCTGGTCTCGGGACCATATCCCAAACATTGTTTCGAACTATGGAGTCATAATCCTCCACCATCGCATCAACCCAAAATGGTTGATGCGCTACTTCCTGAAAGGAAGATGGATTTGTCACAACACTTGCACCCATAAGTTCCATGTATCCAGTGTACCTCTCAGTGACCTCTTCTATCTGTGCTGAGAAGAGGGTGCTCCCAAATTTTCCTGTGCATCATTCAACAATCTGTCAGCCTCTCTAGTGCACTTTCTTCCTCCTCTGCAAGACTCTTCTTGAGTGGATGTCTCCACTCTCTAAATCTCTACATGTGGTTGCTCCACATCAATCTGAGGCCCCTCAACCTTAGGAGCTAAAAGCTCCTCATCCTCTTGTAGCACATGATCCCTCTTAAGGGATACTTGTATGGCCTTCTCCTCATCAAACCTTATATCCATGCGAACCACTATCATCCGACTAGTTGACATGTACACCCAATAGTTGTGGGGTGTATCACTGTACCCCACAAAGATCCCCAACTATGTTGTTGGCTCAATCTTCTTCCATGCATATTTGGTCACATGGCAGTAAACTGATGACCCAAAAATCCTGAAGTGACCAACATATGGCCTCTTACTGGAATAAGCCTCCTCTGGTGTCTTCATCTTAAGTATTTGATGTGGGCTATGATTCTGAACACAAACTGATGTGTTGCATGCCTCATCCCACAAGCGTAGTGGGAGCCTAATCATGCAACATTTCCCTTGCTTCCCCTACTATGCTCTTGTTCTTCCTCTCAGAAACCCCATTCTATTGAGGGTTATGGGGTACCGTCAACTCTCATTTAATCCCTTCCGCTGCACAGAAGTTCTTAAACTCATTGGGGACATACTCACCACCGTTATCACTTCATAGAGCTTTAAGCTTCTTGCTAGACTCTTTCTCTACCAATGCTTTGAACTCATAAAAATTTCTAAAAGTTTGATCCTTTTTCTGCATAAAAAGTACCCAACATTTACGAGAATAGTCATCAACAAATATAACATAATACTTGTGTTTGGCCTTGGATGCTATCGAGAATGGTCCACACACTGTCCCTGCACTCTAGTCTCAACTAGGTCTTTCTCAGAATGAACATGCATGAGTTTCTGATGAGTAAATATTCAATTAACAGGAGTAGCACTCGCTGAGTTTATTAGTGACATCACTGGCTGTTAACTCACTATTAGTTCTCTCAATCAGTTTGAGAACTAATTTAACTGAATTGACTCATGAAATTGAGTCTTCTATTTTACAAATCACAATTAACTCACGCTAGACTCCTACAAATTAGGGAGAACATACACATGACGATAGAAAGACTTCCAACTCGAATTTCCTAAGTTAAGTAAGTTTAATAAACTTAATTTAACTATTTTAAGTTTCTATGAGAATAGTATTCGAATTTAATTCACAGTTTAATTCAAGTACAAACTAAACTAGAATTTCTTGTTGCCATTTCTCAATAGTAGACAAGAATAAAAGATTGAGATCTCTATCACAACTAGTTACACCCTCTTTTCTTTTCATTTAATTTAAAAAATATCATAACCACAAATATTAATTTTAATTTAATTTTTATTTATGACATTAAATTCTTATTGATTGTTCCTATAGTAAGTTTTTCTTCTTAAAGAGCATATAACACTAACAGCTCACTATAACACTAAGAGCATATCTAGTAGCCTAAATTTGATACACTAATAAATTATGACTTAGCAATAGCCAAGAAATCACACCATATATACCAATAGCTTATGAATTAGCAAAATATATTATGGTTATCACTATAACACGAAGAACACATCCAATAGCCCACAAGTTAGATATACTAATAATTTATGACTTAGCAATAGCCAAGACATCACACAAGATATACCAATAACTTATGACTTAGCAAAATCTGAGATGTCATGCTAGATATAACAATAACTTGTGACATAACAAGAGCTAAGACATCAATGTGGGTGAGGGTGCCCACTCTTTGATCCTTATCACAATGGGCGAAACATGTCCCTTGGAATTAAAAATGGGAGAACAAACCATTCTCCCAACCACTCGAGCTACCAACTTGAGACAAAGATTTATTAGTTTTTAGTAAGCATGTCATCAAGAAATAAAAGACGTTCATGTTCTTCAACTTCCATCATGAACTTTATGTGGTTCAACTAGTTTTTGGGGTTAAAGAGCTCATTATTTGATCTTTATCATGAGTTTATATTTTTTCATTGAAATACACTTTCTACATCCTAGTATGAGTGAGATGTGTAATTCTTTCCATGATCAACATGGAGTTGACACAAAGATATTAATCGCAAAAAGAAAATGAATGTTGACCATAAATAAGATATTTCTATATCGATCTTAAATCAACTCTCTCTCTCTCTATATATATATGTATATGTATGTATATATATATATATATATATATATATATATATATATATAGATATAATATATATATATATATATATATAGCAATTGGAAAAAAACAAAAAAATCCTTATTGCATTGAAAGGCACATCCTAGTGTGAGAACTTAAGAGGTTAGGAAGGTCACTATTGTAACAAACATTTTGAAATCAAGTTCTAATTTGGGTGTATGTAGGGAACCCTAGGAGAAAGTGTCCTTCTTCAACCCTCTTAGTGTCACAAAAATAATAGATTCTTCCAACCCATAATGCTTTGGGAATTGTCCAATGTCATGTTTCACTATGTAGCTCAAGGGAGTTGGTTCGAATTTTATTAATGCCAATTTATTCTTTGGGTTAGTCAAAATTGAAACACACTTTTGATGTTCTAGATTAGGGTTAACCACCTCTTTGTAGTATCTTAGCTTTCTTTCATTTTCTAATCATTATTGCAACACAAATTTTCTTTAAATTTAGATGTAATAATAATTTAATATTTTCTGTATTCAAAAAAATGATAACTTCTTATATTCCCCAATGATTTAGCCAAGACTTGGGACTTGATGCCACTCTCACTTGAGCCACTAGTGGTTCTGGATGAAATTGGATGAAATTTTGGGGAGGCTATTGTCATCCATGTTTTTTTTATCTTATTTTTGTACATTAAGTGCCTAAACATCACCATGCACTCAATGGGGAGAGGGTCACTTCTATGAGGAGGATATGATAGGTGTATTGCTTTTAATATTAATATTATAAGGTAAATTCATTTGGATTTTCTTTATACTCCTCGATGTTTCCCTAGAGATGTTGCATCCCTAGACTTCACATCCACATAAGGTAACAATAGTGATGAGAGTACCAAATAGTTGTTTCTTATCACATAACTAAAGGTGTGCCAATTTACACTTGTTGTCAAGCCCATAAGAAACTTTTGACCCTCCATTTATCCGTTTTTCAACACAATAGTTCCAATTGAGCTTATGATGGATATCAATTCCAAGATGTTTGTATGAAGGAACTTCATCCACACTATTATTGTCATACATGAAAGGATCACAAGCGTTATTTGATTATCACAACCTTTGTTTTGTCTATGTTCATAGTCATACCCACACTAAAGTAGAACTCCCCGAGGATTATTAGATGATTATTGAGGTCATAGAGATTCTATGACAGAAGACAAATATCATCAACATAAATAAGAAAGATGATGACTAGCTATACAAGATTCAAGTGAATAGGAACTATGTCTTACAACCAACATTCTAGCATGTCAACGTAAATGCCAAAGGGAGTAGGGGATAACAGACAACCTTGTTTAATTGTTATATTGCAATTAATTTCTTCGAACCACCCCTCAATTTTCCTATACTTGTAAATGATATTTTCATATAGCCTTATGATAGTAGCTCTAGATCACAAGGATATTTTAGTTATTCCAACAAATTCCAAAGGTTAGTCCCAAGCACAGTGTGAAAAGCTTTTCTGAAATTAAAAAAAAACAGCAAAGGATATTGGTTTTATTATTGTGGCTCTCTTCCATAATGATCTTGATTGTAACAAGATGGTCCATAGTCAAATGATATCCCCTACACCTGGCTTGTCCTTTAGCTCTTATTTTGTGGCTTTGAAGTCATGTGCTTATCTTTATTTCCAAAATAATTTTGTAAAGCTTAAACAAGATGAGGCTAATCATAATGGTCCTATAATTAGATGAATTAATTTTATCCCCACTTTTAAATATATGAAAAATGTGGCTTTGAGTGCAAGGTTTAGGGAAGCTCTTCTTGACTAGTAAATTGAAGAGCTTGTGTATATGAGGGATGAGAGTAGACCCTCCAATTTTCAAAATTTCAACTTGGTAGCCTTTGACATCCTTAGATTTCCCTTTTGCAAGCCATTTAACCCCAAAATTTATGTCTTACATATAAAAGTCTTTATCGTCTTTGTGAACATTTGGAATGTTTTCTACAACAATAAGGGATTTATAAATATTTTTTAGGTAGTATTTCCATTCCTTCGGTAGAATTGTATTATTTTCTTTAGTTTTAAAAGTCAAAATTTACTACCCATATCTCTTAATATCAACCTTTTATTGGTGAAGAAGCTTCTCTAGCTATCTATTAATGTAATACCATTTTTTCCTTTGAATTAGGGCTTTGTATATTTCTATCTTATCAATTTTTAAGAACTCACTAGAAGTATCTTTGATGAATTTTCTAGCAATTTTCCATCCGTTGTCATACCAAGGGTTGATTGTCCTATTTTTATTTTTCACTAAAACCTGGATAGAGCATTGGTTAATGGAAGTGGAGAGGGTTGTTGTAAAATTATGATGAGGTCCATAATATTGTTCTTATATGATGGGAGATTTGATTCCCTATTTAAGTCATTTAAAAAGAGATCAACTTTATTTTTCTCAAAATTTTGTGTTTAATTACCATGAATTTCCTTAATGGAGTTTTTGTGCACAAAAAAAGTTTAAGGTTAGGGTTAAAGATCTATGATCAAAATTAGGCCCACGGTCATTTGCAAGGTAAAATTTACTATTTGGTTGTATATGGCGATATATAAAATCAGATAATTGATGTCACTACTACCCAACCCATGGATACAAGCTATATGCTAAGAATCTAATCATTTATTTAGACCATTAGAAATTATTAGATTTTGAATGCAGGCCTTGATTAGATTAGTATTAAAAAAATTATTGGTAAGATCTTTAGAGTTTTTATTGTACCTATTAGTGGAAATAAGGTCACGATTTAGCCAAAGAGAATTAGGGTTGGAATCATTACTTAGAAAAATAGGTTGATTAGTTGTAGTTCTTGCATTAATGTCTCCTAGCAAGAGGACACTGCCTTCGTTTCTTAGGGTGTAAATATCTTGTTTTATGTTTTTGTAGGGAAAATTTTTATCTAAATTGTTTCTCTATAGTTCCATACACTATGGTTCCATAAGGACCACAATACAAATCCATCAATGCAGGGGACCTTAGAATCCTCAAGCTCCCAAGTTTCAAGCAAAAATATAATATCTATTTCCCTAAAAAATCCAACAAAAATATAATATCAATTTCACTCAAATCCAAGTTGATATATGCCCTTTTCTCCATGGAAAACCTAGACAATTCCATGGGACTATAATGTATGTAAAAGTAGAATTGATAGGTGCAAAGTAAGAAATTGATATATACATTTTCTTAACATTAATGTCAAAAATATCCATCCACATGTACTTATTAAGAGGGTTTTTCTTTGGAAGTTGAATGTGAGGAGAAATGCTCATTTTAATGTAACAAACTATGCTTCCATTCCTCCTATGGGAGGATTTCTTATCTCATGAGGACCACAATACAAATTCATCAATGTGGGGACCTTAGAATCTTCATATTCCCAGGTTTCAAGGAAAGATATATAATAATATATATATATATATATATATATATATATATATATATATATAATAATATATATATATATATATATATATATATATATATATTGTAAAGCTTGGCAGGACCTTCTTTTTTCTAGTTATAAAAGACAAGTTTACACCACATATGTGAGATAGGTGGCCTCAACTTGCCCAGTGGGAAACCAAGTCTGGTGGTCACTTATCCTTATTATAATCCATCCAAAAATAGTATAGTTTCAGGTGATATACCCAAGATATAAATGTATCTATGTCATGATAAGAGTCTAAGTGTCTATCTATCATAATTATGCATCAATAAAAGTAAGTGCTATTCGCAAGAAACCAAAAAAACATCCTGGAACCTGACTAGTCCTACTGATCTTTTGAGGTTGACTCCACCGGAGTTGGGTCTTCAGCAGAGTCTCAGGGTATGTCTGCCACCTCAATAATACAAGGGATGTACCTTTGAATATGATCTAGGAAGATGTCCTGCTTGCACAGTTGGAATTGAATGGTCTACAGGTCTTCTTGTAGTTGGGCATGTCCTGGAGGGTCATGGACATCCCCACTGACATTTGCTCCATGGCCTTCCCCATCAGGCTCTTCATGAGCCAATACAGGTATAATGTTTACTTAAGCTGCGTGAGTCTACCCCTAGTATTTCCAAGACTCAGGATTACCTCTCTCCAATTCTCCATTTCCTCTTCGGATTCCCCGTCCTACTTTATCTTTTCCTTTCCAATCTTCTAAAATTTTGCGGATGCCTGCATCCGTTCCTCCCTATGCATTGTTGCTGCTTCGTTGATGAGCCGTTCTACTGACTTCCTCCCACGCCTAGGTTTCGAGGTGCTCAAGTTGTTGCTATAGGCAACTCCCTCCCTCTTCTGCCTCGTCCTCTTCCACATGCTGGTCTGGCCATCACTTCATTTTTCCGAGCCTCTTCACACACAATATGCATTAGTTCTCGGGATGTAGACTCATGCCTTTCCAAGTTGATACTGATTCCTCTCCCCTCACATTTCAAGCCACAATTTCCTCTTCCCATGTACCCCTCTGCTCAAAGATGCAATGCCTCTCCTCTGCCTGAAGTGTTAGCGCCCCTCACCTTCCTTATAGTAGCTTCTCCACCTTTTTGATTTTGGCATGTCTCTCGCCTACTCCCGGGGGTAATCTCTTGGTGCCCAACTCGAATTATGCTTATGGCGCTTATCGCCAACCCATCAAGCTAGGTTACCATCACTCCCACTCGCATAGCCTTCCCTTGCCCCTTTGTCATGTGTTGCTTTCGCTCCTCTCTGCTAAGTCGAATTGCCTTCCCTCGCTTAAGCTTATCTACAGTCTCCCCTCCCTCCCTTGTAACCTAGCTATCTTGCTTAATCATAGGTGGTTTCTCAAGGTCCCAATGCCGATTTTCACTCCCAGTGCCAGTCTCTGGCTCAAATCTGATCCCCGTCCCTCCCATTATACGTTGGTCTCCCCAGCCTTTACCCCAATTCCCCTCCCCGGTCTGCTTCCTCACCCCTAAGCCATGAAATAAGACAGTAAACATAGCAATGGGCATGTAAGGACAATGAACATACCCAAAGACGGTTCGTAGAGGTCTTTGTTGGTCTCTTCCCTGTCCTTCGGCTTCGCTCCTCCTTCCTCCTGAATCAACTATACTTTTCCCTCCATCTTGCTTGCCTTCATAATCCCTTCCACCTTCCTCTGTCTCGTCACCTGTCCTAGCTTATCCTTCCCACCTCATTCACTACCCTGGCCCTGACTGCCACTTCTCCCCTGCCTTATGTCAGTTGTCATGCAAAAGGCCACCACACCCATCGCCATGAGCGTGTGGGGGGCAGTGGGTAGTACCCTTCCCTTATGTGGCCTGACTACCATAACTAGCCGACGTATTCAAGCACACACCCCAATCAGAGGAAAGAAAAATATAATATTTGTTTCACTCGAGATCCAACAAAAAAATATAATATCAATTTCACTCAAATCCAACTTAATATAGGCCCTTTACTCCATAAAAATCCTAAACAATTTCATAAAACTATAGTGTATCTAATTTTTTCCATCTCTATCATTAATAATAGCTTTTTCAATTCCTAATTGTTTCCCATCATTTTCCGTCTCAATTTCTTTAACTTTTTGAATTCCTTCTTATTTTTGCTTTCTCAATTTCTAATGATTTCCCATAGTTTTTCCCTACTAACTTCTTTAACTTTTAAACTTCCTTCTTTTTTGCTTAGGCTTATGGAGTAAGATCTTTGTTTATAAATACTCCTAACCCTCACCCTTTTAAATTCACATTGTTACTTAAAATGCTATTTTTATGATCAACTTACTTTAACATAAATCAACCTAGATTTCTATTTAATAATTTTGTCCAACCTTTTTGGTTTTACTTTTTATGAAATAAGTTATTTTAATATGTAATTTATTAACATTTAATTGTTACCATATGGGCATGATGTTCTATGATGATCAACATGAGTGTAAAAATACTAAATTGTATACACAGTCAACTGAAGCATTATTACATTCAAATATCCGTGTAAGGAATTGGAGCGGTTTCAAATTTCAATCATAAAGGCACTATCTAGGGAATTGCTTCCTGTGATCCGCTACTTTTCTGGTACGATGGCCCTCGCTATACCTAGCTATGGTATTTCTGGGAGAATTTTGGCGGCGGTACCTTTTTATTTTTATTCACAGTTTATCAGTGAGGACTCAGGAGAGTTTGCAAGTAATGTGTAACCAAAATCGTGATGATGATGAGTATAATTATGAAGCAGCCATGGATGATGAAGCGGCTCCATGTGAAGGTAAGTTGTACTGCTCTCTGTACTATCACATCCGGTGGATTTTCTCTTTTGACAGGCTTACGTTGATAAAACAAACATACATTGACAGCCTTATTGATCCCGTGATCTTCTTGGTCCCTGTAAGTAGCCATAGCCGGATGCGCACAGCTATCATATTCTTTACAGACGTGACTGTATATTTTGTAAGCATTCCAAAGATTGGTGGCGCAGACTGGAACCACTGACCCGTTGTAAGTATCCATCACACATACAGAAACCCACTCTGGTCATTGCAGGGATGTGATAGTAAGGTTTTTTTGTTTTTTTATCACCGACAGAGCAGCTCTCAGATTTACAGAGTTTGCTCAGAATTGAATCCAAGATTTCTGAGACTAGAGTTTCTGGCTAAACTGTTGTTATATATTTGTGACCCTTTAACTAATTGCAGATACTGAGCACTATTATATTATATTATTATTATTGTAATTTATTAAAGTTATGGTTAAACTAAATACCAATGAGATTTTTTATTGGTAAGACGAGACCCATTTTCAGCTTTTTAATGGTTAATATAAAAAAACATACATATTATATCCTCTAATTTTAAGTCTATAACCTCTTTAAAAAAACACATTTCGATAATTATATATCAATAATTACCATTTCAACTTGCATAGATTCAAAACTGGTCAGTAATCATTCTCACTTTAAAATGCAATGAACCAGTCTGAATGCTGTGAGCTTAAATAGATTGCAGATTCCCTAAACATTCCAATAGACATGGACATGGGCACGGTCAAAAAATTGACCGGGCCTATATTGGTTAGATCTCGAAATATTCCAAAAATCTGCAATCCACTTAAAAATAGCTATCTGAATACAGCGAGCAGTATAAAGCACAGTTAGATCTTCCCGGGCAACCTCTTCGACGAGATAGATTGATCGACCTGTAGTTCAAACTGAGATTCCAGTCATATGGGTAAATTGATAGACCTAACTATACTTCATGGATGTAATTTAATTGCAGGTTTTTGTTGCTGTGATTTTCACAACTGAACTTTCCTTTGTTTTAGAGAAAATTGGTGTCGGGAAGAGGGGTGGGTAAATTCTGAGATTCTGCTGTATTGGGTGCTCCATAGATCACATTGAATACGTAAATACTCCTTTAAACGAGCACCTCTTTTCCAGAGCAGAATTGAATTGTTTATTAGACCTTGCTACATTTTAAGATTTACAGTTTATGGTGATTGAAAGTGTAAATTTTGGCGGCTTCACAGAAGAGTTAATGTTAGGAAGCTTGGTTATAGAAATATGATTTGATATTATTGCTTATCATTATTTTATTAATGTCATAAAGGTGAATAGATCTTTAGAGATTTGAACTCATTTTATTTGGATCAAATCTTGAATTATACCACTTGAGTTAAGTTTTTTTTCAATTCCAAAATATTGGAGTTCTAATTCCTCAATTTAATGAGGATTGAAAATGTGTATATCTAGATTTATATGATTTAAATTAGTGTGTTCTTGGATTCGTATTCATTATCAAAATTTGGGAGGCTGAAATATTTATTTAATAAAAATATTAAAAAATGATTATTAACAATTATGTGTATATTTTTATTTTGTATGTAAATTTTTCATTTTATATTTTGAGTATATTTAATGATTGAGAATATATATTCCTTAAAGAAGTTACACATTCAAATCTAAAAGGGGTTCGAGTTTAGTAATTAAATTTTAAGGTTGATCCTTTGTCTCACAAACAAGGGTGTTTCATACACCAATTTGATGTTTGGCTATGAGCTTAAGGTTAGATTATCACTAAAATTACTATATTATGAAAATGCAAACTTGAGTTTGTGTGATGCTTAATAACATGTGTTTCCTCCTAAAAGGTCATAGGTTCAAAACCATGGGGTGGGGGTAGAGTTTATACATGTTGATTGATTAATATTTTCCCATTGTGATGAGGCTCAAGGTTTAGGTGTTCCCTTGGTATGGGTCCCTTAAATGGTTGTTGATGGGATTGTCTTCAAACATCTTAGCCCTTTCCTAGTCACAAGTTTCTACTACCTCAAATGATCCTTCATGGGAGTGTATTTCGATCTCGAAACCCTTGCCAAGTCACTAGTTCCTACTAATATTGGCTTGTAGGCTATCAATACTAGCTACAACCAATTTTTAGATATAAAAAAAAAATTACTATACTATGGAAAGCCACATATTTTTGTTTCTATATCTTCTACAATTTTGAATAGAAAGCGTGAATTTCTGAGGTGGGGACTTTGCTACAAGAATTTGGTTGGATATTACTTCTAGATATGTTTCAAATACCCTTGGTTAAGTTGAGACAAATATTGTCATTTGGGTAAAACTTTATATGTAGTTGTGTGGCTATAACATATGCAACTTGGCATAATTTTCATAACTTGTTATAACATCACTATCCTCACTATTAAACATCATTATAAATAAAACCCATTAGATATAAAGTTAAAAAAACCATTAGAATAAACTTCTAGCAATTAATAAACATTACACACCATGACTTTAATGATCCACAAATAAGTGACTTATAGCTCAATCATTTTAGGGCGTTTGCATGGAGATGGTACCCAATTTTGGTACAATAGCGATGTGTTGGCATAAAAATTTCAAGGACGTGCACAATTTTTCAAAAATGTTAGTGTGCTTCAGCCTTTGTCGAACTTCCATGTCAGGTTTCTAAGGTGGAATAGGAACATAAACACATTAATTAAAAAATAATGTGCACACATTCTAACATAAATAATGCATGGACGTTCCTCTGTGCATTAAGAAAAAGGAGACAATGTTTTTAGTGTTTCCGAGAGTGACACATTACAGTTTCTTGTTTTCCAGCAAACCTAGAACACACATGCACCCTTGCTCAAGGTTGTTAGCTTTAGAGCTAATCTAGCTTCAAAGCATTTAGAGAGGAAGGGATATGAAGAGAGAGAAAAGGAGGGGGAGGGAAGGGAGGAAAGAGATGGGTGGGGGAAGGGGGAATGAGAGAGGGGAGAGAGAGGGGAAGAAAGGATAAAGAGATACATAGAGAGAATGGGAGATAGAAAGAAAAATAAAAGGGAGTGAGAGAGAGGGGGGAGATGGAGAAAGGAAAAGAGAGAAGGAGGGAATAGAGAAAAAGTGAGAGACGAAAAGAGGGATATGGAGAGGGGGAGAGGCAGAAACGGGTAGAGAGAGGAAGGCTCAAGGAAGGAGAGAGGAGGATATAGGAGGGAGACATATAAGGGAAGAGAGAGAGAGAGAGAGAGAGAGGGATCAAAAACGGGTTGGAGAGAGGGGTGGGAAGAGGGGAATGGAGAAATATATAGAAAGAGGGGAAAATAGGGAGAGAAAAAGGGATCGGGAAGGGGGGGAGAGAAAGAAAGTGATAGAAAGAGGGAGAGATAAGGAAGAGAGAGAGAGTGACGAGGAAAGGAAAATGGAGTTTGGGAGATGGATGGAGGGATTTGTTGTAGGGTTTCTTTGATGGTTGCAATATAGTTAGTCTTGTCCAATGGGAGAGCCTAACCTGCCGACAGTCAGGGTGGTGCTAGGTTTTATCATTTTCTTTTGGTGTGGTAGATTCCTTTAATTAGATGTTCCTTTCTTCATGTGACAAGTTTGTGTTCTTCCTTTAGTGTTTCAACAAGGGTTATTATTCTTGTCAATGCTCAGTCTAGGTCTTTTTGGTAGGACTTTCAAGGGGTTTGTTGAGTTGGAATGCATGGAGTAGTTGAGGGATGGACATTATGGGTTTCATTAACTATGGTTTGGTGAGCCCTAACAAGGGTTCCATTTTTGTTTCTTTTGGGATTTTTACACTCTGTTTAGAAAATTTTCTATTGGGGGTTCAAACCTAGCCAGTGAGATTTCATGGAATCTGACCCAGTAGGTTCTAGGAAATACTCCATCATTTACCATCTATGTTGCGTTCTCGTTGGTGGTTCCTTAGGCAAACAATTTCTCCTCTGCGGCAAATTTCATGCATATGAGTTAAATGAGAGGTATCTATTCTTTGGTCCTGTTGGATACCTATACCAATAGGTTTCATATTTCATGATTGGCAAACTCAAAATGCCAAATATGCTTTGCTTTGCTGATACAAAGATCCCATATTTCCAAGACAAGGCAAGGTGTGTACATGCCTTCATGTTTACTAAATTTTGATGGATGGTCC
>APFE030540006.1:0-10068 GCA_000404065.3 Pinus taeda | reverse complement strand
AGAAATTGTCCCAAAAGGTACAAAGAGAGGCCGATAGGATTATTAAATTGAAATTGTTGAATTTTTCTAGAAGAGTTAATTGGTTTGTGGAAAACCTTGTTTTCTTGGACTGGATCATTGTGCAATTTCTTTTCTTTAGATGTTTTGTTTATATCTATATTACAAGGAACACATTGATAAATCAAGAGGTTAAGTTGATTACCCAAAATCAAGAAACCTCTATAGATGGCCATTATGAGTGGATTTCTGGTGTCAATGGCTTTCACAAGCTCAAATTCAAACGTCCACCACATATTCAATCGTCCCAAGCATTGATACATGTTAGTTGATTCTCGCAATTTAATTATAAAATCACGTCAAAATGTATGGGCGGATTAAGTCTGCGGAGATACAGCTAAAGATTTGGCCGCAGGTAGTTTTAATTGGTGTATGGGGTATATAATTTAATATTAATCAGTGCTTGCCAAAAACCAAGGAAGAAGAACAGCAACAACAATTGGTATACCAAAGAAACGATTAACTCTGAAGCCAAGAGTGACATAAAAGAATGGGAAAAAGCAGTTAAAATATCTTCAAGAGTGACATAAAATAATGGGAAAAAGCAGTGAAAATATCTTGCCATGCCATGGAGTGCACAGTAGAACTCAGAGGTGAAAATAAAGCAACTCAACCGATATCTGGAAACATGATCGTCCAGTGATCTGCAACTTGTATGGAAATGATAGAACAGTCTCAGATAGTTTCATAGGAGAGATTCTTACAATATCTCATAACAAAATATTCCTAAAACTCAAATAGTTCTTGACCTTCATTTATGTGATATTTCCTCCTGGATTTCTTCCAACATATGGAAATACACACCATTAATGTTAAAGCGATCATCAAAGCTCTGGGTATTGTTATTCCAAGAACAATTTTCACTTTGGCATTTTTAGATTTTGATTGAACGGTACATTCCCCTTTATGCATACAGAGGTAGCGATTACCAAAGAATCTGCAACGCATTGAAATAAAAGTATTTTCAATAAGCCTAAGATTATATGGCCCTTCAACTGTTTAGGTATTAGCATTGTCTGCAAAATACATTGCACTAGTTGGAAACAAAATACAACGAAAATTGCTGATGAATACCAGAATGAAATATCAGATTGCATGAGTTTCAACGAAGGCTTGCGGAGAGGTTGTACTGGAATTGTTGTTCTCTATATATCTGCACCATAACGCTAAACACGATTGTTATACAATTTTGGTAATGGAAATCCATTTTATTTTGAATAATTGTCACAAAAAGTGCAAAGAGCAACATACAGCTCTTTAAGGTTTTTTTAGTTCTGATAGCCAATCTGGAACTGTGCCATTCACGTTGTTGTTTTGTAGATGTCTACACAACCAGTGAACAAATAATCACAATTTTCTTTGTAATATTCGTGCTCTTTTTCCAAATATACATGATTGGCTAAAGATCAAATGACCTAGAAAGTGGAGGTTTATGTTTAAAGAAAATACTTACATTCTCTCCAATATGGTTAAATTGGAAAGGTCCAGTCAGATGGTTATTGTTAGGTGACCTGCTAATTTCAACACAGTAAAATATTCAAATGGAAGCGGCACAATCAGATTTTATTTTAACAACCAAATACTTTTAACCCAAAATTAAGAATCCTAATCAACACAATTTCTATTTTATTTTAACCCAAAATTAATACAATTGCTATGAATTTTAGTTTGTACGCACAACCCTCCAGCCAAAAGTTGGATGTAGGCTAGTATATATGTATATCACTGTATGTTGATAATATTATCTGCAGTTTCACCATGCATTAATATGGAATAATATATGCAAATTTAATAAACTCCACCGCGACACTTTATACTTGCAGTGTTGTTGGTGTTTTTAAAATATGAACTTTTCAGAAAGCATTCTAATAGGTAAACAATAATAAAATGTGTTACACGCCTAAGCACTCCCTCCCCTGTGACAAATCTAAAGATGACATTTAAATATCTGGTCCATTATTTCATAACAACAAAGGCTTATTTTCCTTTTCCAATGTTTGGCATAAAGTTATTATAAGCCCAAAATAAAACAGACATATCAATGGGTCAGCAATCAAAGGAACAATAGGAAAGAAAACTACATGAGCATTGAGAATCATTAAGCAATTGTAGATAAGCATTAAAAATTTATTAAAAAAAAACATTCTTAATGTTACCTGCCCATAACTCGCACATCAAGAGATTTCATCGAGCTTTCCTCTGATGATACAATTGGTTTTATTTGATCCTCCTTGCTCTCAAAAATCGACAAATTATAAACAAAGGAAGATAGCAGAGGATCTGGTACTGCACTGTTAGCAGCCACTCCACGCGAGGACACACCTCCAGAAGTGGATGCAGTTGCCCCTCCCGAAGCTCTCTACTCAGAAAAGACAGTGTGGAATTAGGTGGCAACCCACCTCTGCGAAATCTCCTCCTACGCTGCATGTATCTAGTAATTAAAGGGAACAAATTGACACCCTTCGCAGCCATGTCATTCAAGAACTATAATTTTAATGGATAGAATACTAAGGTCAACAAGCACTGACACACATAATCTACATTTTTAACAGACAAAAAACCCAAGGAGGTTAGAACACAGCTCTGCTGATACAAGGGAGTAGCATCTGAAATATTGAAAGTAAATATAAATTCTTCTCTGCCCAAGCATTTCAAACTTAGATTCCACTATATCTTGTCATGTCATAGTCAAAGTAGAGGATATTTTGAACAATTGACCATGTTGAAGAGTTATATGCCCAACCATATCCTTCCCAACTTTAGCTTCTCACACAGGACATGGCTGCAAAGAAATACACAAGATATTCAGGAAAGCATTACACATGAGACCTCATCTAACAGCCCAGTGTCATAAAATTAAAGACCCACAAAAGTTTCCTCTTACTTAAAACAATAAGTTTATTTGCGCTTTATAGGAATTCGAACTATACATCCAAAAACTTGAGGAAACAATAATGTTTAGACAGAAATAACTAATAAGTATTCCATAGCTTATTGCAAATAGTGCAGGAAAGCAAATGTGTCATAAGAAGACTAAAAAGATCAAGCAATCAAATGGAAATTTCATCCAGCAATAGGAATGGTTTTCCTATGTATATTACCGTTTACATATCGAATTAAAAAGTTTAAAACGACTTATTAGAATAGATTTTTTACGTTCTTCAATGCATCTCCTAGGCTTAGACCATCTCAATAGCAAATACCTGCCTATTCACTGTCATCTCGTCCTAGGAGTGACTCTTAAATATACTAAAAAATACTAAAAGTTGTTTAAACCAACATGGATGTAAATTCTCACACATTGAGACTTGAAAAAGCAACTTTTGAACAATGTCAACATGGATTGTTCCATGTCCGCTAACACAGATGACAGATTCTGTCTATCTCAAAAAGGCACACCCCACATACAGGCATTTTCTTGTTGGAAAATTCTCAAACAAGTAATATATCTTCATTAAAATTGGGAAGACTTCCACTGACCCATGTTATATTGATTAGTTTCAAGCACTGTTTGATTTTGGTACTCAGAAATCTCAAGCAGAGAACCGCTTATCCAATTGGCTAGTGGATGTCATTTGCCAAAAAAATACCCTTGGGTTCAATGTGAATGGACTGAGCAACTGATTATATAATATGGGCCCCATTGTCTATGGCACAGATGGTATTCACTTGCAACTGTTCTATGGAATGTTTTCCTAAAATGGCTCTTGTAAGGTCTTGAATCCATTCCTCAATCTTACAGCCATAGTTAGAAGATTAAAATAAACTGATATTCCAACCCAGAACTGATGAATACACTCTTAAAATGTGTAATATAAAAGATGCAGGAAAAATGCTGGCAAACAGTAACTGCGGCTGAAAAGCGACCCAAAAAACAATGTAAAAACAAGGACAAAGTTTCCACACACCGCATTTTTTGTGTCGATGTAATGTTCATCCTCAAGATGGTAGCAGAGCAATGCGATATCAAAATCCTCAAAACAAAATGAGCAAGTGAAATCCGCCCATATGTCATCATCACCCTCCAATTCATCAAAGTTAAACTGCCGATTTGTACATACAGGAAAACAACCTACTCAAAGCTTCAAATGGTCCCAAACAAAAACACAGTTTACAAAATTGAAAAGCCCCAAAAGGCAATTAGCATGAAGCAGGTCAAATTAATAGGCTCGTAGTTTGAACCCAAACAAAACAGAGGGGTCTTCTAACGGGTAATACCGATGCATTTACGGAATTGACCCCAAAAGTAGATAGATAAAAATGAACTTTACAGCACAGCAAGAGTAACTTTGAGCCATTGCAGTTAATATGTAGCAATAACTCCACAGTTAATATGTAGTGATAACTCCACAGGGGTCGCCTTCAAAGTACTGCAAATACTACATGAGTTCATTCATATGAAGGTACTTAATTTTCTCAAAATAAGTGCCATAATTCCTAAACACTAGTCCAACAAATGGTCTGAACATTATAACAAAATGACCCAGCGGATAAGGTAGATTTCAACCATCTATAGCCTTGAGAAACCAGCACATAAAACTCAAAAGCCCTCAAGATTTTAGGTCCCTGTGAACACTTCGAAATTAAAAATAGGGCAAAAGTAAGAAACCTGTATGATGATGATAATGATGAGCTGCGTGATGGCGCTTTACTGCCGTGATACGAGCCGCCCATAATTCAGCGTCCATGGCGTCTGGAGCTTAACAATTTCTCCCCTGACACAAGACCAAACCCTGGCTTCTCTCAAACCCTTTGCAATTGATATGGGAAAAAGCAGTAAAAATATCTTCAAGAATGACATAAAAGAATGGGAAAAAACAGTAAAACATTTTTTGTGTCGGTGCAATGTTCATCCTCAAGATAGCAGCAGAGCAATGCGATATCAAAATTCTCAAAACAAAATGGGCAAGTGAAATCCGCCCGTATGTCATCATCGCCCTCCAATCCATCAAATTTAAACTCCCGATCTGTATAGACAGAAAAACAACCTACTTCGAACTTCAAATGATCCCAAACAAAAACACAGTTTACAAAATTGAAAACCCCCAAAATGCAATTAGCCCAAAGCACGTCAAATCAATAGGTTCATAGGTTGAACCCAGACAAAACAGAGGGGGCTTCTAATGGGCAATACTAATGCATTTACGGAATTGACCCCAAAAGTATATAGATAAAAAAATGAACTTTACAGCACAACAAGACCAACTTTGAGCCACTGCAATTAATATGTAGTGATAACTGCACACGGGTCGCCTTCAAAGTACTGAAAATACCACACGAGTTCATTCATATGAAGGTACTTAATTTTCTCAAAATAAGTGCCATAATTCCTAAAAAATAGTCCAACAAAAGCAAATGGTCTGAACATTATAACAAGATGACCCAGCGGATAAGGTAGATTTCAACCATCTACAACCTTGAGAAAGTAGCACATAAAACTCAAAAACCCTCAAGATTTTAGGTCCCTGTGAACACTTCGAAATTAAAAACAGGGCAAAAGTAAGAAACCTATATGATGATGATAATGATGAACTGCGTGATGGCGCTTTGCTGTTGTGACACAAGCCGCCCATAATTCAACATCCATGGCATCTGGAGCTTAACAATTTCTCCCCTGACACAAGACCAAACCCTGGCTTTTCTCAAACCCTTTGCAATTGATATCCAGGAACATGTATTAAGTATAGTATAACCAGCAATGTAAACAGAAGAATTCTGACAACCTGGGAACCTGGGCGAACAATTTATGAACCGGGAAAGAGAGCTGTACCTGCCATTGAATAACCCAGAAGTGAAAAACCCAGAGGAAAACACTAAGAAAACACTGGAATATAAAATGTTGGAAGCACTGACCTGAATATTGAGCAGGAGCAATTTCTGAACAGTAAAACGTGAGTGAACAATTTCTGAACAGTAAAATGGAGGTGTAAACAGTGTATATGGAACGACAGAGGGCTAGGTCGTGCACAACAGATTGCACAGGAAAAACGGGACACATTATTGCAGTGTAAATGGAAAAGCACAAAAACATTACTGCAGAGGGCGTGGAAGACAACATGGAGAGCAAAAAATGAACGGATATGGAAGAAGGGGCGTTCTTTGTTTTGTCGGGCACGGCGCATCTATGCGAAGGCTTCCAACGTCTTTTGTGGCTTCCCTCACAGGGAATGCCGGCGTCTTGCCCTCCCACCCCGGCATCCATGAATACCTCCGCGCCTGAATACCTCCGCCCCTTCCTTGCAGCAAGGCCGATACGAAGGGGCTTGACGTGTTTATATGCTTTTTCGTTCCAATTGTTTTAGCCATTATATTGTTTCGACGAAGGTCGATTGGAATTTTCTGTTTTGGTAATTACCATTTACCATTTAGATTTTATCTATTGGATTTTGTAATATCCGGCTCTTTCTTATGTTTGAACAGAGAGTTCAGTCGGAGCAGTTCTTTCGATACTTGCCCCAATAAGGAAAGTACTTACCTGCAAGTGACTTGTCAACATGAATTTAGTTGAAGGTCTTGAAAGTGCCTAGAAGCTACTTCTTTGTTATGGCTTTCAAGAAAAGCCCTTTAGGCAAGTATTTACCTGCAAATGACTTGTCCACATGAATTTTTGTTGAAGGTCTTGAAAGTTCCTAGAAGCTACATTTTTGTTGTGGCTTTCAAGGAAAGCCCTTTACTTTCAGCTATGAGCTCTGGAAATGGTCTTTTGGGGCCGAATACATTTTGGTCTTGTGTCAGCGAGAAATTGTTAAGCTCCAGACGCCATGGATGCTGAATTATGGGCGGCTCGTATCACGGCAACAAAGCGCCATCACACAGTTCATCATCATACAGGTTTCTTGCTTTTGCCCTGTTTTTAATTTCGAAGTGTTCACAGGGACCTAAAATCTTGAGGGCTTCTGAGTTTTATGTGCTGGTTTCTCAAGGCTGTAGATGGTTGAAATCTACATTATCCGCTGGGTCATAATGAGATGTCCTTTGATCTAGATGTATATCGGCTCCGTGTGCTCTCATTCAATTAATGAAATCGTTTTTTCTTCATGGAAAAAAAGGAGAGCGAGAGCAGAAGTCAAGGATCCTCACGGAAGAAAATGTCCGAAGCCTCACAAACCATTCAAACGGAGATTTTGACTCTGTTCGTTTGAAAATTCACATTTGGTAGCACTCCATATTCAGACGGAGATTTTGAGTATGTTCCTTTTAAAATTCAATAAACATTGTTTGACCCCAAGTGGCCTACCCTGAGATTCAGGTCTTCTAATGCATCACGCTCTACCCGGCCATAGACATTCGCACAGTCTCCATGATTTGTGAATATCTCTGTATTCCGTGTCCAGTTCTGATCGCTCCCTTTGCCTGCCTTGGTTTCAGAGAGCAATTACGTTATTGTGTGTAAGAATGAGTTGCCTCTTGTTATTTTTGTTCCTTCTTCCGTTTGGGAAATGCCAGCCACCTCAATTTTCAGGATCAAATCAGAATTCTTACAATTTCTCTTGTTCTAACAGAGCTCCACCGTCCATGAATATGAATGATGTTGGGAATACTGATGTTATTAGTGCATTGTTGGCATTTAAGAAGAGGATCATCAATGACCCAAATGGTGTTTTGGCTGACTGGAATTCAACCAACCCCTGCAACTGGAGAGGCGTTTTATGCAGCCATGGACCAATTTCAAGAGTTGAGGAACTTCATCTAGCAGAGGCCAACCTTACAGGCGTTCTGGGTGGAGAGCTTGACCAACTAAGGTATCTCATCCACCTTAACCTCTCTGCAAATAATTTCACTGGCCAAATTTCTTCTGAGAACTTTAAACTGAGGAATTTGACAGCCGGGATCTCAGTAAGAACCAGATGTATGGCAACATACCATTAGAGCCTCTAACTCCATTAGAGAAGTTGGCTGTCCTGAGGCTTCAGAATAATATGCTTAACGGAAGCATTCCTCCTGAATTAGGTCACCTGAGAGAACTTTTACATCTCAATTTATCAGCAAATCAGTTGTCAGGGACAATTCCCAAAGAGTTGGGTCAGCTGAAAAAGCTGCGAGTCCTGGACTTGTCTCAAAATAGGCTGTCAAGAAGCATACCTTTTGAACTGGGGCAGTTAAGAATGTTGCGTCAATTGGTCCTGTTTTCTAATAATCTCACTGGTAGGATACCTGCAGAAATGGGGCAGCTTGAAATCCTGCAAGCCTTTGTAGCTTACAACAATCGTCTAAGTGGAAGCATAGCTCCTCAGCTTGGCCAACTCAAAAGCCTTGAAAATTTAAATCTGGGGAATAATAGAATTTCCTCGGAGTTTCCTTCTGAGCTACGGATGCTTGAGAATCTTGAGATCCTGGAACTTCAATGGAACAACATAACAGGCAATATACCTTCATTTCTGGCAAATATGAGCCGCCTGAAATGCTTTGATATGTCTGCTAACCAATTATCTGGCGTGGTTCCATCCTTTCTAGCAAATTGTTCAATGCTGAAATACGTGAGGCTAGACAAAAATATGTTGGTGGGAGAGTTACCAGCTGAAATAGGCCGTTTAATGCACTTGCATAGCTTGTCAATTGCTACCAATAACCTTACTCGAGTGCATCCTGCTCTAACTTTCAGCAATCGCAGCAGCCTAGTGCTGATCGATTTCTGTTTTAATAACTTGAAAGGCACCCTACCGGAAAGCTGGGGGCAGAACAAGAACTTGCGCGTTTTCACTGTGGCGTATAATAAATTAGAGGGAAATTTACCCGGTTGGCTTTGGGACCTCCACAACCTGCAACTTCTGGACTTCTCAAACAATCAATTCACAGGACGAATCCCGACGAAGATTGGTTCATTGCAAGCTCTGAGAAAAGACAATAATACGCAACATGTGCCAGAGACTCTGTGGAGCGATAAAATCATATTGAATTTCAAAGGAACGCTGCTTTTTTATGATTATTTCTTTTCAACACAAGCTTTTCTGGATCTTTCAGGAAATCGGCTAAGTGGGCAGATTCCCTCTGAAATAGGATTTCTGAATTGTCTCAAAAATTTGAACCTTTCAGCCAATAGACTCAGTGGCCATATCCCGCGAACACTTGGGAATTTAACCCTACTGGAATCTCTGGACTTATCTATGAACCTTCTAAACGGGCAAATACCCAGAGAGTTGACCAGAGAGTTGACGAATATAAACAGCCTGTCAGTCCTGAATGTATCCACCCAGAGAGTTGACGAATATAAACAGCCTGTCAGTGCTAAATGTATCCTACAATAATTTATCTGGTGTCATTCCAGCAGGTAATGTATCAATCACATGTATACTTATCAAAACAAATACACAGGCAAAAACACCAGCAAACGTGAGACAAAGCTCACACAACTTCATTAATTTATTTGCTCAATTACATCACACTTATATAGGAAACTCAATTACCTAAACTTCCTGAATATGTGCAACCAATTCCTAACCACTCACAACTAATTCTATAACTGCATTATTCTGTTCAACCACTCATAACTAATTCTATTTTTGCATTATTCTCACATCCTCCCTTAATGGAGAAATGGATTTTCTACAATACCTAACTGACTTCTAAAAACTTCAAATTTGATTTTACCAAGGAGCTTAGTAAATATATCAGCCACATTATCCTTGGTGTTACAAAATATCAATCCAATTTCATTTGACTCAATTTTCTCACGTACAAAGTGGTACTGTAACTCAACGTGTTTTGTTCTAGCATGGTAAACTGGATTATGTGCTAATTTGATAGCACTCTGATTATCACAATTGATACATGTTGCACCACTTTGCCCTTCTTCAAGATCTGCAAGAATTCTCCGCAACCAAATAGCTTCACAGGTGGCATTGGTCAAAGCTTTGTACTCTGATTCTATTGATGATAAAGAAACAGTTGGCTGCTTCTTACTACTCCAAGATACGACCCCTGATCCAATATGAAATGCATAGCCAGAGGTAGATCGTCTGTCATCTGGATTTCCTGCCCAATCTGAATCAGAAAAACCTGTCAGTGCAACAT
>APFE030539999.1:13259-42251 GCA_000404065.3 Pinus taeda | reverse complement strand
TAAGGCTTGACAAGGAGGATAATATGACTATTGATGGAGCCATATTAACTGCAAATAGTCATGGTGACAAATTTTAGTGTAACACCGCCTATAAACAACAAAATACATAATCATTCTTTAAATGGTTTACAACTTCCAGATCAGCATGGGCTTCATCAAGTTGCCTCATAACCCTTATAAAGGTGTATTTAGCAAGTTGGATTCCCGAGTTCCACTCTTGAACTCCCAAATCATGGATCTCCTGAAGTTAATTACTGAACAACGTCCCAAGCTGTCGCATAACCTCACTCGAAGAACACTCTGACATCTTCAACAATGAGGGATCCTTACCTAGATCCACAATTGTCATTCTATCTGGACAACCATCCATGCTAAGTCTTTTCACTGAACTATAGTTGTTCTAAAAGAGTTTGAGAAGTTAAAATTCTTCATTGAATTCATCATCATAATTCAATGAATATTCATCTTTGGTTATGTTTACTGATTCTTTTACCTTCCCTTTTAACAAATCGTTGGAACGGTCTTTGCAATTCCACGTTGTATGCCCAATTTTGTTGTAGTAGTAGCATTCAAGTTCACTTTTATTTGCATTTTTCTTTCTCGTCCTTGTCTTTGAAAATAATGCATTTTTTAATTTGAGAACTTCCTTTTGTATCCTTTGGTTTTAGCCTCCTTTCCTTTACCAAAGGTGTTGCAATTGTCTCATCTAATGTATGTGAAGACATTTTACTTAAGGTGAAGACAACATTGCTAAAACATGAAGGTAAACTATTTCATAAAATGACTTTTGTGTCTTCGTCTTCTACCTTGGCACCAACTTTAGGTAACTTTCTTATAAGATACATTAAATTATTTACATGACTAGACATAGATATCTCTTCATTCACTTCTAGTTTAAATAACTGCAATTTTATGGAAAATTTTGCATTTGTAGCTTTCGCACCGAACAATTGAATAAAGTGTTCTCATATTTCTTTAGATGGTTTAGTGAGATTTACATGATGTAAATGTGAATTTGAAAGAGCAAGTCCAATAATGGACTTAGCTTTGTCATCTCTACTTTTCCATTCAAGTAATTGTTTGGCATCTATAGGTGCCACTTCTATACCCTTCATTATGCCCCACAATTGTTTCTTCATTAATTGCATCTGTACTTTTACTTTCCATGAGGGGAAGTTTAGACCATTAATTTTTTCTAAAACCATGAACTGCATGATCAAAAAATAATGTTAAAAAAAATACCTCTTTAAACTTCAACATCGAGGTACCTTTCTATAATTAAAAATTGTTTCAACAGCTTTGAGAAAACAACACGCCACTTTGCCTTGCAGTCAGCTCCTCCTCTGACAGTAGATACGCCACACAGCTAGTCTGACTCCAACAACAACAACATGCATAATAATGCCTTTATCTCCAAAATTGGAACAAAACAAAACATTCTAAAGAAAACTTGGTCTTCCATGGCCTCATCATGCATAAGCACGTTTCCTAGAAATCCCACACTCCTTTTGATACTATATTGAAGGTTCCAAGTAGAGTTCCATTGGTAGATTTGAACACGGGCAAGATAACATTGGCCGCATTGCACCGCATTGGATTGCACCACTCTTCAACTATTTAATGACTCGACTCAAAACAGGGCAACGCATAGACTTCATATTGAATAAACTTTGCATCTCTGGTCAAATAAAATTTGTAGCTCCAATCAATTCACACTCTAGCGCTGAACAAATAAGCATAGAGGTAAGACCTTCCTTTTGTGATCATATGCCACACTATATAGGTTTAAAGTCTCTTCACCCAGGCTCAAGCGCTATAACACATGTAAAAAAAATGCCACACATAAGCCTAGTCTGCTCCACACAACACCGTTAATCAACATACAACAATACTAATGCGCTTCTCCCACATAGGATTACGTAGGTCCTCACATAGACACATTCTCTAATCATTTCACCAATTCAACGCAACATTCACACATGTTTCAGTAGCACGTAGGTTCAACACAGTAATTATTTTTTATTTTTTTGAGTTGTATTTGTCTTTTTATAAAAAACGCAGTGTTCACACAAAAGGTTGAATATTAGAAAATTATTAATAATTTAATCTTCAAAAATTTCAAGTATTATTTTGATCAACTATGAAAACCTAAGAACCACTAAATTGAATAGTGTTAGTATGAATGTGTTAGCCTAAATATGAGTGTTAATCTAAATGTGCTAACCTAAGTCATGATAAAAGGGAGCTTGATCAAAATATGTTTATATATGTGAGAAATTATCTATATTGAAGATCATCTTTGCATAGTTAATTGGGTTTATCTTGGATGGTTTGGAGGAATGATTGTGACACTTTCCACCTAGGTTCAATTCCTATAGGTGGCTTGATGAGTTTTTTTGTTATGGTAGTATCACTGTATATTCCTCATATAGAATATAAAGATATTTTCCATGTGATAAAAGATTAGTATAACAACTACACAACAATGAACTGTGCAGTTGCCAAACGCAAACTCATTATGGATTGTGTAAGATGGAGGACCAACCATTATGATGTTGATTTGCATGCCCTCAACCCGACCTGTCAGTCACATATCTTGCTTGCTCTAACTTCCTCTCAAACGTCACTCATTATGGATTGTGTAAGATGGAGGACCAACCATTATGATATTGATTTGCATGCCCTCAACCCAACCTATCATTCACATATCTTGCTTTCTCTAACTTCCTCTCAAATGTCTATAACATGACATGATAAAGCAGAAACAAGGCGATTGACATTAATAAAAAAACATTGTCCGACAAAGAACAACTACAAAGTGCCTGCAGAACATCCCATTATTTTAAAATCAAATTACAAGGTCCAAATCCTTTCCCATATTTATATATTCATACCACGCTTCTTCACGACAAAGGAATATATATATTTATATATTTCATTTCAATCTTTTAATTAAATTTCATTATTCATTAATATAATATATTTTATTTATTAATTTAATAAAATATCATTCACACATTAATATGGAGTGATATTCATTGTTATATATAAGTCATATACAATTGAATTAAGAAATTTTGTTGATTGTGAATGCTTAAAGCATAATAATCATGGTTAAAAGTATGGGTCATTACCATGGTTCATTTTTATTATTTTATTTTTATACAGTTATTTTGAGTTAAAATTATATATATATATATGTGTGTGTGTGTGTGTGTGTGTGTGATTTAAATTAGACAAAATGTTAAATTAGACATATTACATACGTGTGTGTGTGTGTAATTTAATTTAAAATGTTAAACTAGACATATTTTTTTTTCTAAATAAGATTGATCTATTAACAAAAAAGGAGTAAAATTACAACGTGATCAAAGTCAAAAACACTGCCCTGAATGAGAGGCAAAGAATATCAGTTACGCATATAGGGAGACTATCCCATGACAGGGATCTCAGTCTTGAACCAGTTATTAGAACCCACACAGGGGAACAAATGATGACCTTCTTGATATTGCAGAGTTCACAAAAATTCACCAAAACTTGCAGATTGAGCAAAAACTTGCAGGAATGAACCCACATAGCAATTTGAACAAAAACTTGCCCGATAGTATGGGCCGCAAAACAGGAAAACAAGGCAACAGTGAATAAGCTAATCATCTGGAGGCTCTTCCACTATTCTGCACCACCCAGAGTCAGGCAGATCCCTTGCAAGAGCAGCTTCAGAATTAGAAGGACCCGGATCCACCAGCGCCATCAAATCGTCAGGAGCACTACGAGCATGTGCCTCCAGAACCTGCAAAGACGCGCTACCAATCCCCCTCTGGAGAGACGTATTCTAAGCAGAGACAGAGCCAAGGCCCTCCGGATGAGAGCTAGACTTCCCCACCTAGGATTCCTCATGGAAGACCACCGAAATGTGAGTTGTAATTCTTGGGCAATTCAAAGAGCTGTTGAAAGTGAAAATCGCAGAGCCAAATGAGGGAGAAGACATGGTGTCTAGAGGACGAGGCTCAGGGTAATGGCTGGGCAGATGAAGACGCCCTCTCCCACTGCGAGTGAGAGGGTAATGGCCGGCTAGGAATTCACTGGAGAGGGAGGGAGAATCGAAGGACGGGCTGGAGGGCGCACACCAAGGAATGCCCCTGCGGCACTGCATTCTGTGGCGTAAACGGGGCATAGGAGGGACAACAACAATAGGATAAAAACAAGGCTGAACAGCAGCGATGGCAGGGCCAGGGCAAAGCAGATAGTCATCAAAACAAAGGCCAGAGGCCCGAAAGAGAAACTAGAGGATTGACGGAGGTGACTTCTCAGAAAGACCAGAGCATTGCTCCAGACTGTTCTCCCCTTTCAAGCCACGAGAGCCAACACCATATAGACCATAACCAGAGCAGAGATCAGAGGCAGGGTAATAATGCGAGTGAATCAATGCAAGCGGCTCAAGAGTAATCCCATTACTGAGCCTAAATTTATTGTCCTCCATCATGCATCGAGAAGCACCTGCCATAACTATGGCATTGAAGAGAGCCAAGGTCTATGGCAAGCTAGAGCATGCGGAGGCGTTAAACCGATCAAAGGACAGGATGGGAGGATCAGAGCCACTTGAGGTGAAGCAAATGAGCCCTGCGTTCCTCAAATGCCGAGGTCCTTCATACATAAGGCGATTATCTATGCGGTACTGGGTGGGCAGGTGTCGTTCCACCTCGCCCCGCCCCTGTCCCATCACATTAATATCCTGGCTAGACACCCACATCCGGGGGTTAAATTAGACATATTACATTAACATCGCCACCATTATTAAAAAATTGTCCATTTTTTATTTGAAGGAAAAACCACTTAAATTTTCAAATTGTTTTATTCAGATAAAATGGGGAGGAAATAAGAAAAATGTTAAATTACCACCATAGCTACAAAATTGTAGCAAAGCATGTCACACCACCTAACTCTTAACAATTCAACAATAGAAAAAAATATTTTACTTTAATCAAATGTTTAATTCTTTTACATTTTAAATTTACATATAACTAAAATTAATTAAATTGCAATTACAATTAATGAATATATAATCAATGAATATATTAAATTAAAGTAAAATAATAAAATCATTTTTCATTTCATAAATATATGATTGAAATTAATCAATCTCAATTAAAATCAATAAATAAAATGTAAAACAATTCCATATTTTAATTTAGTTGTTCATGGGATCTTGAATAGACAATAATTAGGTGAGATGTTAAGTGACTCCTTTAACTATCCACCCTCTTTGTGTGTTATTCTTGGACATGACCATGATGTAGCCTCATTGTTGCCAAACTTACAATTTTTATTTTTATCTTAAATTGGTTGTATTTAAACTAAGCTCCAATAAACGTTAGCTATGCGGTCTTATTTAATATTAAGTTATTGTATTAATTCATTCTTTATATTTATTAACTATTAAAATATAAATATTAAATCACTGAATTAAAAATAATATGGAATTAATGTTAATATTAATTTCACTTTTTATGTGAATATTAATATTAAATTATAATGTTAATGGCCCACAAGGCACATAATAGACTGTGACAAGGTGTTCTTTTAAGATACTTCGTGGTGGAAAGGTCAGTGATTTGAAATTCCATGGACAAAAATCCAATCATGCTAAGGGTTGGTGTGGCTCACGCAGGGTGCGATCCCCGGGTGATTTTGATAGCTTAGATGCCTCTGGGTTGCAATTACTCAAGCCACATATTATGCATGCTAGTCATTTCAAAACTCACATTACCTAACAACAAAAATTTACAATGTTAATAATATTAATATTCACATAAACAATGTTAACATACATATTATTAATATTAACAACAACAACAACAACAATAATATAAACATTAATGTTAAAAATAATAATATCAATAACATCATTAATAACATTTACTATGTTATCTCTTTAATATTATTGTTATTGATAATATTAAAGTAATTACATTAGATTAATAATATCAATACAATACCCCATTGTGAGTGCCCCAATGCAGCGATCAACAAATGGATGGTTCGTAAGCAAAAGAATAGGTGGGAGGGGATGGCGCCCTCCACCTAGCTTGGCATTGCCACCATCAATTTGAATACCTCTGCCACCATTTCTCCCCATAGCATATTAAGAATTCAAGGCGTCTCAGACATGATGTAGCCATGTTAATTCACTGAAGAGTCAATGAATCTACTAAAGTTATACAGTCCAACTGCATTATGAAGGATACATGGTTTGTTTGTTAGAAAGTCTCAGTTATTAGTGTTGAAAATTGGGAATTTGGAGACCACGCAGAAGGACGAAGATCCATGATCCGACTAGGAGGACAAGTGGTTGTTGCTCAATGTGCTATTTGACTAGGTGTTGCCATTCCATCTTTAGCTATTTTCTATCCATATAGTTTGCTATACTTTTGGATTTTTCTATAGTTTGTGTTTCTTTCCTCTGCGGTGGGTCTCCCTTTGGTTGATCACCTTGCATGTAGGGAGAGATTTTCATAAGAAGGTGAGTAATCCCTTTTGTTGTTTGTTGTAGCACTTGGCCTTATGTGACTTGATTTGTGTATTATCAGAATCCATGTGCCCTCTTTGGCCTTATCCTCCTATAGGTTCCCTTTGACCATCGTCATGGAGGTAGACACCAGTCTAGCCCCTCCTCCCCTTCTCACCAATTTTTGTGGGCTTGCTCTCATTCTAGGAGGGGATCTTCCTTTGCTCTGACTTGTACTATCCCCAAATAAATACTCCAAAAATCCTCTTTGGTTCAGTATTCTCTCCCTAGTGAGTTGTTAGTTTCCAAAGACGAGCCCTCTATAAGTTTTGGTCTTGGGGTGTGTACATAGGGATACCACCTCTTTGCTCTTACTGGTTCTCACTCTTGGACATTCAGGTTTTTGTTCATTTGTGAGGTCTCTGTGATAGTCCTCATAGATATCTCTTGTTTAGCCTATTATATTTAGTTGCCTCAATCTTTTCATAGCGAGAGGTTAAGGAGCTAGATGTCAACGAGGTTGATGGGAGGGTCCAGGAACCTCTAAATCTCGAGTTTAGCAATTTGTAGAAAACTTGACCCACATATATTATAATTCCACTCCTTTGTCTACTCAATAAGAGATTGAAAAAACAAAAGAGTTGGTTAGAGTTGAAAGGAGGTTCATGACCAATGAGAAAGTATTAGGTATGTATACGAAAATGGATCCCCGACATAGGCACAACAAGGGCTTGCAACACCATATACATGTAGTTAACATGTCTCTATTGACAATTAAAAATGATAATGGGATGGGTCCTCGTGGAGTGCTTAGAGGAGCATGTTGGAAATAATACTGAGAGGGGGGTGAATCAGTATTTACAAATCAATAACTTTTGAATGAGTAACCGGAGAATCCACAGTATGAACATCTTTATGCCAACGTTTCAAATCCCAACTGGGATCCATCATCAGGACTTTTTTGAATGACGATAGAAGAAGAGCTGCTTAGAAGGTAATAAATAATGATGTGAAAACAATTTTTAATAAGCAGAGGTCGGCTTAATTTAATTTAATTAATTAATCAACAGTCATTTATTAATAAATAGAAAAAACTTAATAAATCAATAACTTTTCAGTTCCATAATCAGATTTATATACGCTACTTCAGTGAAGGGAACTCGCATGTGCACGCAACTATTCTTAAGGCAACCAACGTTATTAATAAATCAATAACTTTTCAGTTCCATAATCAGATTTATATACGCTACTTCAGTGAAGGGAACTCGCATGTGCACACAACTATTTTTAAGGCAACCAACGTTTATCTAGTGAACTTATGATTCAGTTAATTCATCATATGTTGATCTTTAATCAGTGCATCAATACTTTATTTGATATGAAAATGGAAGGTACTTGAAAAAGGTTGAAAGGTATCCATTTTCCTTTATGTAAATGAGTGCAAAAATACTCCAAGTTTAAATATGAAAATGTGAGAACTTCTTATTTCTAATATAGAGATATACTATAGGGGCATTTACTAGATATGTCACCTCTAAAGAGAGGATGAGATCTAGAAGCTACCTAGCCCTCTACAGAATCTTCCTAAAGAAATAATAGAAGTAAACACTCAGATCTAATTAAAAAAAAACCTTGCTTGAACTTGACGTTATGCGGAATTTTAGCTTGAAAGAGGTGTATGTCTTTTCTTATGTTTATGTGTTTTAAGTTTACTTGTTTTTGCTGAAACTTAACATATATATCAGCAACGTAATTCAGCCATAGAATATCAAAACACAACAGCAATATAATATAGGAGTTCACCCCAACTCTTGGGCTACATCTCCTTTGAGCTTCGTCAACATGACTAGACTCTTTGGGATTAAGGTAATTAAATTGTTTTACAAGCTCCACACTTAACCACAATGAATACAAAAATGATTCAAAGGGCTGAGAATACCATTTTGAATCCCTTTAATGGATGTCCAATTCCTGCAAACAGCTTAAGGCTTCCATGGATACACATCCTTCTGTCGGTGAACTAAGCTTCTCTAAGCTTCTAAATGGCACAAATTCCCTTAGATTTTTGTTTTTGTCACCGAAACCACTACTTTTGTATCCAATAATGATCAGACACCAAATACCAACTGATTAATTTCTTACATCAAGCACAACATCCCCAAAAATGGCTCTCCTCCACGGGTTGCCCAGGGCTGCCCACAACTTCACATCAACTTCTCGAGTTGTAGAAGTACTCAAAATGATCTAAAACCACTTCCATTGGTCTCAAAATGACTGAAATAGTCAATATAGAGTTTTTTTTCATTAGAAACGGCCTTCGGCTACTTTGGTTTCGCCTACACACACTGTTGGCATCCCCTGGCAGTAGGGTCAAGGAAAAATTCTCTGCTAAGTTTTCGACCTCTAAAAGTCTTAATACTTGCTGAAACCTCTGTAAATGGATTCAGAATGATGTTTTCAGTCAAGAATGATCATTGGTTCACTACAAATGTCCTCTAGCTCCCTTGGCTAGGCCCTGCACTGCTGCTAGCAAAATCAGCAAAAATGGCCTCTAGAACTTAAATGAAGTTTTTCGGCTTTTTAATGTTCTTAATAGGCTCTGCAAACCATCTAAACAGATTCAAAAGGTATGAAATAGTTAAGAATTTCATTCATGTACCTTAAACAGAGAGACATAGTCCAATACTCAGCCTTCTCCTTCAAGGCCCTGATGGCTCCTTCATCTTCTTTGTTAGGTCGAAGAGAGCCAAAATATAAAAATAAATAAATAAATAAAAAATCGCTCCAAAAGGACTTTCCTAGCCAAAGTTATGGCTAACTGAAGATTTGTCTAGTTTGGCCTAAGAAAACTCCAATAAATGTGGAGCAACTACAGTTAAGCCCAACAAATATGGCAAATCTGCCATTTTTAGCGCGCTCCGCCAGTTTTGGTGGGACCGTTAGTGGTGGCATTAAAAGTTTTACGGTTGTGGTCACATGACCATTACCGTAACCGTCGGGATCTTAATCGCCAAGTTTTAGTCCTCGGTTCCGCGCACATGGTCACATGGGTAAGGGGTTGGCCCCTTTTTCCGTCTAAACGAAACATTAACAAGTTTTAAATAGTCAATGTGACCCTTTGTGGTTAATAACCACTGCGTAGATGGACCGGTCGGGCCTGTGGGCTAGCGGTCACCCTACCCGAGATCGAATCCTATGAGCTCCAAATAATTTTGCCAAAACCCACTTTGCATTCCAGGTGCCACGTATCAACACCCGATTAGGCCTCAAAAAGAATATTCCAAGGAATATTTCTCGGAATATTCTCTCTTTTTTTTTTAAATTTTTCCAAAAATGCAATTGTTGCAAGTTATTAGGCAAATTTCAAAATGCAATAACTTCTCCATACGGTATCGGATTTTCGAACCTTTCACGGCGCCGGAATCAGGAAGACGAGGCCTATCCAGTCATTTAGGTTGCAAATGTTTTTGAACACTTTCAATTTTGAGCCTTTTTCATGACTTGGACTTGAGCTCCTGATCATTATCAACCATGTGCAGTAATAACAGAATAAACCATCACACATAAGCAACACACATGACCACCAAGATTTGGGTGGAAACCCAATGTGGGTGAAAACCACTGCTACTGTCATCTCTATCTTCTTTTAGTAATAAGAAAATCTGCTTACAATCTTGTATTGGTGCAAACCCATACTAGTACGCATGCACCCACCTACAAAAGGCTACAACCTTCTCTCGTTTTCCAGCTGCTACTAGAAGGGAGCTACAAACCCCTAGCTCTTGTACTAGCCAATCCGTTTACTAGTACGTAGGCGCTGACCTACAGAAGGCTCCAAACTTCACTTGTTTTCCAACTACTACTGGAAGGGAGCTCCAACCCCCTGGCTCTTGTATTGGCCAATATGTTTACCAGTACATAGGCACCAACCTACAGAAGGCTATGACCTTCTCTCTTCCTCTAGGAACCACTTTTCATAAATTTTCAGACTGGATACTCCTGGAACACAACACCATAATCTAAAGGTCATGTTTCATCCAATTTTCATACTGGACCCATCAACAACATTGAAGCTCAAAATCAATCACCACTGTAATACAACCATCAAACACATCTACATCAACCAATCACTAAAACTCAATCGTCAATCTTTGAATCAACCACAACTGAATCAACCATTCATTCAAATTTAATCAAATTCAACCAATCAACTGGAACAAACAGATCATTGTAACCAGTACACAGATCTGAACCTAGAACACTGCATCAACAACCGGAACTAACTGTAACCTCAAAAGACATGTGCTAGTATGTATACGCTTCTTTATTGAAGCAATCCTGCATGTATATGCTACTTCCTTTTGCCCAACCTGCGTATACCTCTAAAGATACTGAATCATAAAACCTCTAAACCACAAATTGTACCAATCAGTGACATTCTGAAGATCTATTGACATATTATAGAGTTCTAAATAGATAGCAACAAGGATCACCCTTCTTTCTCAATCGATTAACCAATGAGACACAAACTCTTTATACATTCAATTTTACTTTCAGATCTAAGAAGACTTCATTGACAGACAATAGTAAAACAACAACACTGATTTGATAGATTAGTCATCCTTGAACATCAAGCTCTTCTTTTGCATACGCTACTTGGAAGAGTTGAAATAGCGTCACTGAAGTAAACCACAATTAATCAATCTAAACATTCACACCACTGTCACCAGAACGCAATCACCAGAACACAAGGCAGAACCCAGAACTCTGTATTAACAACCAGAACAAATTGCAATTTCAACCATCATATTTCATAATGTATATGTTACTCTGATGTGTCGAACTAGCATGTATACGCACTTTTACCAAAGTGAACCAGCGTACAGATCTGCAAATACTAACTTAAATCATCACAACTATTCCAGACTTCAGCCATACCCATATCAGAACATTTACAGTGTAAATCACGTGTTAGCATTCAGATCTAGACTATCCATGATCAAACCATCTAATAATAATTCATTTTAGGCCTTATGATCCTGATCCATCATCCAGCATCAACCACATAGGTGCATCCTTAGTTCAGATCAAGCAATGCATCAAAAACCCATAGCCTGCATCTTTGATCTGATGTGGATAAGTTTTTGGATGCACTGGAGCATGAAGTCCATGAGCATCACCGCTTCCAAGCGTTAGATTTGGCACTGCGCGCTATGCCTGCACGATGGTGGGGTACGCACAAGGATAGCTTTGATGGATGGCGGGATTATAGAAGAATGATGAGACTGCAGTTTGGCCTAATGATCTTATCCTCCTTATATAGTTTTAGGCCTTTCTCAATACCTTAGACCAAAACCACTTAGGACCAATACCTTGGACCAAATACCTAGGGTCAATACCTCAGACCAAATGACTCGGACCAAATACCTTGGATCAATACCTTGGACCAAAATACCTTGGACTAAATACCTCGAACCAAAACCTTGGTTTTCCAACATGTACGTGTTTTTCCATCTGTGAAAGTGCGTGTATACGTATAGGCTCCTTTTGTTCTGTTAACCCATGTGTATACGCTGCTTGGAAAAGGTGAACCAGCGTATCCTTCTTAAACTACTCTCTTTCTTCAATCTATGAACTCTGATTTGTAATCCTTTGTTGTTAACCTGTTGCACTGTGAACTGTCATCTGAGTGAGTTGCCATCAAGAACAACACACGTATCATAATGCCATTGTACATTACTTCTGAACTAATTTCTTTGAACTACCCTGCATTTTGTCACATTTGTAAACACAACTGCCATGCATTCTGTCACATCTAATATATCTTTTGTAGATTCATCTAGTTACCATATACAAGTGAAGTATTCTGCTACAAGTGGGTTGCCATCAAGTACAACACATGTATCATAATGCCAACAATCTCCCCCTTTGTACTTGATGGCAACGATGTTGGTGTTGATTATTGCAAGTTGTAGAACCTGTTAGAGATAACAAGCAACACCAAAATACTCTCCCCCTTTGACATCAAGGGCAAAGGGCGGGCCAAGTTATTCTCCCCCTTTGATATCTAGGGTAAAGGGCTAACCAAAATGAAGACTTTCATATCTAAATAGCTGAATATTGATAATGCTCTCCCTAGGCACATGCTGAATTTTGTGATTAAACCCCCCCTTTGTAAATATTGAGATGCACCATACCATCCATGCTCCCCCTTAGCACATGCAGAGTGCAAAAATATTTTAAAAGAATAACATGTCTCTATAACTAAACTATGTGAATATGACCTTCCTATCACCAATGACTCATACATACATCAATCTCCCAGCCAAGTGGGGATATACCAAATTTGACTCATCTACCCAACCAAGTGGGGATATACCAATTGTTTATACATGACTAAAATATAGTAATTATTACATCATCCTTCCCATGCATAGTGGGGGTACAAATTACATCATATGACCAAGAGGGACTCATTAAAATACTATGACAGACAGAGACATATGATTACATCATGGGCCTTTATATGACCTTTTCATCCAGTGATATACATGACATTATAACAAAGACCAAAGATCTAAACAAGACCATGATAGTCATCAGCAACTATCATACACCATATATGATCTGCACCATAAGCATCTGTCAGCAACATCTAGACCTGCAGCCTGTATATGTCCATCATCAGTTCCGAAGATATGACAAAGTAAATATCATCAACTTGTGACTAAGTATGTCGTATATAGATATCCACTCATCCTCTTGATCTCATCAAGATCAACTTGCTTCGTTTCCTTAGTAGAAAGAGACTTCTCATAACCTTCCATGAATCAACTAAGCACATGTCATATCTCCAAGCAGTAACACAAAATCATTCACATCATATCATATGTGAAAAGACCATAGTCATCATCTATGATCATAACATCATCTTCAAGAACTGCATGATCTTTCCACAAGAACCCTCAATATATCAACCATGTATCATCACTAGGGGACATCCCACATCTGATAAGCACCAACCATGATAATCCACATATGTGAATATCAAACCTATCATCATAAAGTAAGAAGTCATCATCATTATGTGAATAAGTAATCCATTTCTCCGAATATCCATGTCTTCAAATGCCTATGCTTGCAATAACACCATTCTCAACAATATGCAAGTAATCATCCATGTATCCAGCATACTGTATATCCATCAAAGAGATAGCAATACGTATCTAGAAAACCATGAGCTCATAGTCATGTGTCAAGCTTTTTTGATACCATCAACAACAACAATCCTCAACCATGTGAGAGCCAAGAATTATAGGAATCCTGCATCATAGCTGCACCATATTAACTTTATGCATCTTTTGAAGGCATGATGACAGCAGCATAAAAGAAACGATTGGCTCATCATCAAGTAATGAAGTTGTGTACTCAAGCTTTCTACTTCTCCTTGTCCTTATGAAGATCACTACGTAAGCAACATATATGTGCTGTATGCATCATCAAAAAGTCATCATAAATATGATCTGAATAACAATTATGTAACCTCAAGCAATACATGTATTGTCATCATAGGCAACTTATAACCACAACATAGCATGATGTATGAAAACACTTTAGCCACATAAACATCATCACCATTGATAAGAATCATTCGGTACCAAAGACTTCTAAACATAATGCCAACAATGGAACATTAGAAGCCTAGCATATTCTTCCCCTGGACCTGTGCCACCTGTTCACTGTCAGATCTGATCATTGCATATATCAGTAAGAAATATCAAGGCATCATCATCAATCAAATATACATCAAGTTATCAACAACTTATGAGGATCAAGAGCACTTCTAAATAACATCCACAGACTGTATTCATATATCATCAAGACAGAAAAGATAATTGATAATTGTCTGAATCATATCAGATCATTTTTCTAAGTCTGTCCCTCTGCTTCTTCATTAAACCAACATATACGCGACTATGCAGCTTCGAATTCATGTATATACGCGACTTGTCTTCATGAAACTTGCGTATGAGATTTAGAACACTAAAGTTTCACACTTTCAGCTCCCCCTGAGTCTATTATGTCTATACATTGTGCCATGCCACATTTTTTTTACTGTACTTCCTTCTTCTTCCATATCATTGAGTGTGATGATGTTTTCTCCTTTTTGTATGGTGCCCGAAATTTTCTCCTGCATTCCTTCACTATATGTCCAAACTTGTTACATGCATAACATCTTGCATGTTTCATATTCCTTCTATAGCAGTCAATGGCTTTGTGACCAAACATATTGCAAGAAAAACAATATCCCTTGAAGTACCTGGAAGCTTATGATGTTTCTATGTGACTGTTATTAGCTTGAACCATTCTACTTTCACATCTTGTTGCAACATGTCCAAAATTATGACATATAAAACATTCAACATTATTCATAAGAGGAAAGAACCGATTATCACTTCCATAGTCAGGAGTAAATGATTTTCTTTGAATATTTTCTTTCCTTGGTTGTTGATGGGGTTGACCTCTTATCTCATTGTTGGGCATTTCAGATTTTGCGCTAGATTTCTTTGCTTCAGTTTGTGAGCTAGATTCTCCTTTAACAGCTTCATGAAAACTAAGACAATATTTGATAGTAGGAGACCTTTGACTACTAAGAATATCATCCAAAATATTAGTATTATCTTGAAATCGTAAAAGTTTATCCTTTTCTTCTAATTTATCTTTTAGGATATTTATCTCAACGTGATATTGCTCTTCCTTTTCAAGATACCGCTTCTTTATGATTTCTTCAGCTTTTCTTCCTTCTTCCACTTGTTGCCTTAATTCGAGAACTTCATTTCCTTGTTCTTCAAATGCTTGGAGTAGTTCTTCATTCTACTTATTTGATTTTTCAAGATCTTATTTTAGAGAGAGGATCTTAGCTTCAAGACTTTCATAGTAATTGGATCTATCTTTAAGTTTCTTGATTGTTGTACTCTTTTCACTTACTTCATTTCTTAATGATGTCACTTCATTCTGCAACTTTTGACATTGATATTCCTTTTCCTTGTACTACTTCCTTACCTTGTTTTCTTCCTCCAACTGATATTTTAATCTGGTAACTTCTTCTTTGTAGGAACATTCCCTTTTATCAATTAGATCTTCTTGATCTCTAATTATATTTGTGAGCCTTTTAAATTCTGCCTTTATTTGATTTCTTTCTCTTTCACCCATAAGAGCAAATTTAGTTGTTTCATTATCACTTTAATTTTCTTCAAATGAACAGAGAAATGTATCACAAGAGGACAACAAAATCATACCTGATAATTATTTTGCTTGTTCATCTTCATTCTAAGGTGATTCTAAATCTGAAGAGTTACTTCCACATAATCCCCAATCGTCTCTCCCACTGTCACAGTTCCTTTGAGATGCCTTCTTCTTTTGAGGTGCTTTCTTCTTTAGCTTCTTTCCCATTGTTTCTACGGATCTCCTTCAAGCGATCAAGCTTCTGCCAAAGGACCTACTCTGATACCAATTGTTGGAAATAATATTGAGAGGGGGGGTGAATCAGTATTTACAAATCAATAACTTTTTCATTTCCATAATCAGATTTATATACGCTACTTCAGTGAAGGGAACTCGCGTGTGTACGCAACTATTCTTGAGGCAACCAGCGTATATCCAGTGAACTTATGATTCATTTAATTCATCATATGTTTATATTTAATCAATGCATCAATACTTTATTAACCATGTGCAGTAATAACAGAATAAACCATCACATATAAGCAACACACATGAACACCAAGATTTAAGGTGGAAACCCAATGTGGGTGAAAACCACCTGTTGTTATCGTCTCTGTCTTCTTTTAATAGTAAGAAAATTTGTTTACAATCTTGTTCTGGTGTAGACTCATACCAATACGCAGGCACCCACCTGGAGAAGGCTACAACCTTCTCTCGTTTTCTAGTTGCTACTGGATGAGAGCTACAACCCCCTAGCTCTTGTATTAGCCGGTCCGTTTACTAGTACGTAGGCGCTGACCTAGAGAAGGCTCCAACCTTCATTCATTTTCCAACTGCTATTGGAAGGGAGCTCCAACCCCCTAGCTCTTGTACTGGCTGATATGTTTACCAGGACGTAGGCGCCAGCCTGTAGAAGGCTACAACCTTCTATTTTCCTCCAGGGACCACGTTTCATAAATTTTCAGACTGGATGCTCCTAGAACACAACACCACAATCTGAAGGCCGTGTTTCATCCAATTTTCATACTAGACCTATCAACAACACTGAAACTCAGAATAAATCACCACTACAATACAACCATCAAATACATCTGCATCAACCAATCACTAAAACTCAATCATCAATCTGTGTATCAACCATTCATTCAAATTTAATCAAATTCAACCAATCGACTGGAACAGATAAATCATTGTAACTAATACACAGATATGAACCCAGAACACTGCGTCAACAACCAGAACTAACTGTAACCTCAAAAGACATGTGTCAGAATGTATACGCTTCTTTAATGAAGCAAACCTACGTGTATACGCTACTTCCTTTTGCCCAACCTACGTATACCTTTAAAGATACTAAATCATAAAACCTCTGAACCACAAATTGTACCAATCAGTGACATTTTGAAGATCTACTGTCATATTAAAAAGTTATAAACATATAGCAACAAGGATCACCCTTTTTTCTCATTTAATTAACCAATGAGACACAAACTCTTTATACGTCCAGTTTTGCATTCAGATCTAAGAAGAATTCAATGACAGATAGCAGTAAAACAACAGCACTGATTTCATAGATCAGTCATCCTTGAACATCAAGATTCTCTTTTGCACACGCTACTTAGAAGAGTCGAATCAGCATCACTGAAGCAAATCACAATCAATCAAGTTGAACATTCACACCACCGTCACTAGAACACAAGGCAGAACCCAGAACTTTATATTAACAACTAGAACAAACTACAACTTCAACCATCATATTTCATAATGTATACGCTACTTTGATGTGTTGAACTAGCGTGTATATGCACTTTTACCAAAGCGAACTAGCGTACATATCTACAAATACTAACTTAAATCATCACAACTATTCTAGACTTCAACCATACCGAGATCAAAACATTTACATTGTAAATCATGTGTTAGCATTCAGATCTAGACTATCCATGATCAAACCATCCAATAATAATTCATTTTAGGCCTTAAGATCCTAATCCATCATCCAACATCAACTACATAGGTGCATCCTTAATTTAGATCAAGCAAAGCATCAGAAACCCATAACCTGCATATTTGATCTAACACTTCATAATATATTCAATACTTTCACCCCTTGGTCTAATGATATTCTCCTCCTTATATAGTTGTACGCCTTTCTCAATACCTTGGACAAAAACCACTTAGGACCAAATACCTAGGGTCAATACCTCAGACCAAATACCTCGGACCAAATACCTTGGATCAATACCTTGGATCAATACCTTGGACCAAAATACCTTGGACTAAATATTTCGGACCAAAACCTTGGTTTTCCAACATGTACGCGTTTTTCCATATGTGAAAGTGCATGTATATGTATACGCTCCTTTTGTTCTGTTAACCCGCGTGTATACACTGCTTGGACAAGGTGAACCAGCGTATACTTCGTAAACTACTCTCTTTCTTCAATCTCTGGAGTCTGATCTGTAATCCTTTGATGTTAACCTGTTGCACTGTGAACTATCATTTGAGTGAGTTGCCATCAAGAACAACCCCTATCTCATAATTTCACTGTACATTACTTCTGAACTAATTTCTTTGAACTTCCTTGCAATTTGTCACATTTGTAAACACAACTGCCATGCATTCTGTCACATCGATATCTCTTTTGTAGATTCATCTAGTTACCATATGCAAGTGAGTTGTTATACTACAAGTGGGTTTCCATCAAGTACAACACATGTATCATAATGCCAATAGAGCAACATGAAATTATCCTCTGTTTGGATGAGTCCCAAAATCAAATAAGGAAGTTAGGCACGAAGGCAACCAAGATGGTATGGGATTTGGCTAATTTAGAGCTCACAAGCTCACATGATGACACTAGCTGCCTATCACCATTTTGGTGGATTCACCCTTCGAATGATCTACCATATTTTGTAATTTTGTCAATCAATTTGGTTTCTTTTCTTGTTTTTCAACTAAAAATTATAGGGATAACATAGGAAAGGCTAGCTATGTCAATATTATATTGTAATTTTATACAAATTTCTATTATAGTTTTAGTTATTTTAGTTGATGAAATTCATTTTGAATAGTTGCACACCATTCACACACATACATCAATATATAATACCTATTTTCATATAATATAGAGTATGCTTGCCTAATTTACAAAAAAATAAAAAATAACATCAATATAATAATTCATCTCACTTTAACGTAATATTGCTATTAATAACATTAATATTTTTATTAATTTTAATGTAATAATAAAATTTCTTTTGTTAATTAAGTTTCTTTTATTAGATCATAAATCACGCACATAGAACATATTAGACTACCTCTTCACTATCGTGGACAACCACATGAGAAACTAGACCAATGATAACAAAGGTGTTATATCAGTATTTTGTCTATCAAAATGAGCAAAATTAATTCTATTATATGAGCATCACTATGCCAAGACAAATATCTGGCATTGTTATCGAAAACTTTACATACAATCTGTTGGGTAATACTAGCAAACCACATAAAAAAACAATAAAGTGCCTTAACCATAAACATAAAACAAAAGACATATGCATGCATTAGCCCTCAGAAGAAGTTTCCAAGGTCGGATCCTCTGTGCTTAGGCCTGTTGGAGAGTGTTGCCCACACTGGAGATGCTTCTCAATGTGGGCCAGTCGAGTATTTATGTTGACCAGACAAAAGCATTAGTGTTTTTGAATCTATTGGATGTCGTTGAGGCAAGCTATGATTTCATTACAATCTGCATGCTTCTCTTTAATGGCGTGATCCAACAAAGTTTTCATTTTCTAGTATAGGGTGATGGAATGAAGATATTGCTTCCTACGAACCCTAGTATGGATGTAACACCCTCTTCTCACATCTACCCAAGTAATTGTCCAACCGGGGTAAACATGTGACGAAGAGTTACTATGATATGATTCAACTCCCTATGTATCAGTTAAGAAAGTGGAATCAATGAAACACAACTAACCTAACCTTTACACATGTAATAGAACCCCTAGGAGTCATCCAACCCATCTAGGTGACCAACCCCTGTGTAAAATTAAAGCCTCATTAGATCCCTTGACATGGGCATGCATGTGACTGGGGCACTCTAGTCGCTCCCACAACAAGGCATGTGTGTGATTGGGGACTTTTCTAGGCAATTTTGTGTCAGCGACTCCAGATTTTGTGCCACTTTTTCAGGGTCAGGACTCAGGCCACTGCCTAAAACTCCATGAAAGTTCTAGAAATGAAAAGTAACCTCAAAACAATGATACAAATGCAAATACTTGAACAAGGACTTGATTGGACCCCTACTAGCAATGATAATCATTTCCTCAAACATGTCATTTTACAGGTTTAAACAACAGACCTCAGCATAGGGGTCTCACACGTACTTAAGAATCATAAAGAAACATTGTTGTCTCAACACAATAACTACATTACCATTTATTGAGCCATATATTCATAGTAAATTTAGCGAATTAACCAAAACATGATGAGAGCCATACATTTTCACTGTCATAAAACTCATTCACAACCAACATATAACCAATAGAAATATTAATGATATAACAACCATGTAAGTCACATATAAACAAGTATAGTTACCATAAAATACTAAGGAGAAGGAGAGCTCGTGTTGACGATTGGATAGGCCGACCAGGTATGGGACTTCCACGAACCACCCGACCATAGACTAGGCTGAACCAAATATTTCTTTCACCCTGTCACCCCCGTGCCATATTCCAAGAATGAATGTGGAGTCTCATAAAACAAATCAATCCAAACCATCCAGGGCTTCCAGAGGCCAAATCACCTTAACCCTCAACCAGTGATTCCACCTCATGGTCGAACATCACTAACCATCGCCATATTGGTCTCTACCCAAGTTGTATAGGGCTCTAGAGCATTTGTTCCATCTAGGGCTTCTACGACTATTACCTCAACCCACCAAGGAATTTTAGAGCGTTTTTCCAACCAAGGTTTCCAGGACTAGTAACTCAACACAAGTTGTTACACGAATTCCCAAGCATTTGTCCAACCAAGGCTTCTAGGAACTAATAACTCAACCCACAACAAAAGGAACATAAGAATCAACCAGAAAACAAAAGTACAACCCACAACACCATGGCTATCCAGGAAATGGCAAGGCTAAGAAAAACCACTGTCAATCTAGGCAATCCTCCATGCTAATGACATATCATGACCAAATAACCACATGCATATGCCATGAACCTAGCAAGGAAATCATACATATAACTCAATACCTGCATCAAAATACATTGTAGTTGTTGATCCCGATGTTCTCTTGCTCTTTCTTGTGTTTCCTTTGCCATCTTGCTCCAAATCCCAAGTATGCCACACTCCTCCAAGAGTGCTCCAATAAAACTCTAAGTGTCAAAGAGTATGAGAAAGAGAGAATAGAATGAGAGTTCAAAAATTGAACTGATCAAAAGCCATGAATTGATCCTCATAAGCCTTTTTATTAATGAGGCCTATATTTTCTTCAATTTTCCATTATTTTCCTTCATTTTCCTCCTCACATGCAACCTGTGACCTTTCACCTTCCTTTTCTCCTAATTTCAATTATTTTCATAAATAAATGCCAATAGATGTCATTTCGCCTTTGCCAATTTCCATAACCATTAATTAATCACAAGTAATCCTTGTTACTACGTTTCTTCCCAACATTTAGCTTGGAATACATGTACCATGACCAAGGTCTTGTTTTACCTTTATTGAATTTTACATGGATTTTTGACCAAGGATGTTGCAATGGCCAAGGTCTAAGACCCAATCTAAGGCTTTAGCTTGAATTTTTGAATCTAAATGGGCATGTCGGTGATTTATTTCCTAGGCTTCAAGTTGGTGGTTTTTTTCTTGAACTTCAAGAGTGGTGATAAAGAGATAAATTTTAGAAGCTGACTAGGATTGGGATTGGGCTCTGGATCTTTCCAAGGAGCCTCAACCCTCGAAATTGTACCGTGGGTACATTCTTTGCCTCAACACAAAACTAATAGAGGGTCTTGACCTAGCACATGGGAATTCAAGAAAAGCGTGTGAAACAGAGGATGGGCTAGAGGGAGGTCAAAACATAGTAGGCTAGAGTGAAAGAAACAAATATTGTGCAAACCAGAGGGGCGACCACAATAGAAATAGAAATAAGGAAGACAATGAGAAGGGGTTCTGGGTGCAGGGGAGAGCTAGAGGGATGAGAACGACGAGAGTAACAACAATATTCTTAACCTTAATGATGCCACCCATAAACCTAGACCATAAAATACAAAACACATAATTTAACAAACAATACTAGCTAGAGGTGGTGGCCAACATAGAATTTAATGGTGTGTTGACGACGTGCACACTCCAAGCGATGTCTGCTAAGTCCTGTTGTTAATCCCCTTGCTGGAGTTTGCTCAATCCTGTCACATGCACCCTAGTGGTTGTGAAAGGGTAACAAAGTGTCCAAACAACGTTGTGATGAGAGTTATGGGGTCAAGGCTAGGAGGGCATGGGCCTTCCTTCATTAGAGCTCCAAATAACTAGATGGTGAGGGGGAAAAGTCTCACCTACAACCTTGTGAAAATGTAGAGGTGGTAGAAAATGATAGAATAATTCCAAGCTGGGAAAGAATACGTGGAGGTCGCTTTAAATTTAAAGCAGCCTTAATGTGAGTGTTGTTAATTCTAAAGGGTCATTTGGTGTTTAAGATTTTTTAATATTTTAGTTAATCAAAATATGTTTATGTGTAGAGAGGCGTTTTAAAGCTTAGTATAGGGTAGATCTCACATAAACATGTAAACGTAAAAGTAAACATAAATGTAAAAATAAACGTAAATGTAAATATAAATATAAATGTAAATGTAAACATTTAACATGTAATGTTTAATATTTAACATTTTTAAAGCTTAGTATGGGGTAGATCTCACATAAACACGTAAACGTAAAAGTAAACATAAATGTAAATGTAAACATTTAACATGTAGTATTTAACATTTAACATTTTTAATCTAATATCGGCCTTGTTTAGAATCGATCTCACACATAAACATGTAAACATTTAACATGCAATGTTTAACATTTAAACGTAAAAGTAAACATAAATGTAAAAGTAAACGTAAATGTAAACATTTAACATGTAATGTTTAACATTCAACATTTTTAATCTAATGTCTTATTTAGAAATCAATCTAATTATTATTATGTATAAACACAATATAAATTTAAAATATAAAGAAGTTTATGAACACTAAAAAAATAGATATGGTAAATAAATAAAATATCTTTTTATACTTACTTCAAAAGTATGGTAAATAAATAAAAATATAAATAAACTAGAGGTATGGAAAATAAATAAAACCTCTTTTTATATTTAATTCAAAAACCTCTTTGTATTTAAAGAAGACAAACATAAATAAATAAATAAATAAATAAATATTTAGGTAAGCCTATGGGCCAAATACCATTTTAATACCATGGACCAAATACCATTTTTATAAAAAATGTATGGTAAATTAATGAAAATATAAATAAATTAGAGGTACGCTAAATAAATAAAACATTTTTTATATTTACACCATAATTCATTTTGTATCTACGAACACTAAAAAATGAGGCTTTACTTAGGCGAAGCCTATGGGCTAAATTATTATTAATACCATGTAAAAGAATATTATTAACCCTCATATTAATAATAATAAAAATAAAGATTGCATGGTATTGACCCATGGTATTGAGAACCAATGGTATTGACCCATGGTAGTCATGTGGAATGTAGCCTATTTAAAGGGGGGAATTAAACGAGCATAGATCCATCTTTACTCTGGATCTCCTAAGCACCCAGAGGGATCAAATATTTTGATATGCAAACTAGCATAGAGCGAAAAAAGATTTGATGTAGCCTATTAAAGGGGGGAATTAAACGAGCATAGATCCATCTTTACTCTGGATCTACTAAGCGCCTAGAGGGATCAAATATCTTGATATGTAAACTAGCATAGAGTGAAAAAAAAAATTGATCCTCTCGGGGCTTGGTAGATCTAGAGGAAAGATGGATCTATGCTGGTATGAAATTTGATCTCTCTCCACGCTTGGTAGATCTAGAGTAAAGATCCCTCTCGGGGCTTGGTAGATCTCGAGTAAAGAGGGATTTATGCTAGTATGAAATTTGATCCCTCTTGGCGCTTGGTAGGTCTAGAGTAAAGATGGATCTATGCTCGTATGAAATGAATTCTTAATAACAAAATATGTTGATGTAAAGTAAAGTTTGTTTTATAATTTGTAAAATAAACTTTTATATAAAAATGTGTAAGACCCCGGATGCGGGTGATCTTCTGGTACGGGCACCTCACCCTCCACACGTACCCAGCGTAAGGCCGCCTGATCTGCACCTGGATGGCCATTGCTGCGAGTTTAATAATCCTGTTATCGATGCGGGCGATTCAATGTAGTCTGATTGGAGACGGAACAGAGGTCTCTTCAGGCATTAACTCAGATCAGCAGACTGCAGGAGCATTAACGCCCCTCTGCAGCTCAACCTTGCAGCCCTCCAGCATTATAATAGCCCTCTCTCAGCCTCATTGCCGACATTCCCTGCAGAATTCTCTCAGTCAGCTCAATCTCCGGTTTGTTTCGCCAAAGGTCGATCCCACTGCGTCTGTTTCTCCCTTGTCACCCACTGTCATTGCGCGTAGCGTTCGCGGCAAGGATTTAGGTGCAGGAATGCCTCGAAGTCGAGGGGTGCCGCGCAGAGGAAGCTCCTCAGCTCCCAGAGGACGCGCCCGTCCATCTCCTTCTCTGCTCATAATACCCATTTCGTCTGCTTCTCCGTCTTCGCCTCCCCCCAATCCCGTTAGGCCTGTTCCCAATTCTTCATTCCAGAATTCTCGTTTCACCTTTCGAAGCCGTCTCAACCAGCCCATCATCACCTTCACCACCACCATTATGGTCTTGGAAGAGGCGGAATTGCCTGTTGAGCCCATCAGCTCCTCCACTACCCCTTCCCCTGAGGAAAGCCTATTTCAAGATGCTGGGGACAACCCGAATTTCACAGCCATGCAAATGCAGGAAGATTCACCTAGGGATGCTGGGGTCAACCGCAATCGCACTCCGATAGTGGAAGAAGACGAGGTTGTGGCTTGTGGCCCTGTTCAGTATGACTTTGGCATTCTTCACCTGATCAATCAGTCTGAGGAAGGCGTTGTTGGTGACGACGAGGCTTCTCGGCTAGCAGCTCCGGAAATGCAAGAAGCTAAGGGCTCCGACCCTCAGACCTCGGCGAGTAAGCTCCTCTTTTTGTTGGGTCGCTGCCACCGCTCTCGTTTTTTGGCGCTTCTCTCTTCTCGTATGCTGGCTTTTCTCTCCTTATCTGATATGCTTACTGTACTGTTGGGGTCTTCCTCGGCCCATATTAGTTTTTTGATGTAACTTATGGTAATCACCCGTTCTAGTGCTTGGCCGAAGAATTTTTGAGGTTGGCTTCCTTTGCTTGGCATCTCTTGCAAGCAAGAAGTTTTTTTGTAATGGTTTCACTCTCTATGTTGACCTGAGAAAGCTTCTCTCTCACAGGCTCAGCTGTCTTTCTCTGATCAAAGGTTTTTTGCTGAGGGCTGGGAAATTGGCCCTCTGAGGCTAAGACCTCACTGTAAATATTTTTACCTCTTTTTTTAATAGAATTAGCACTTATTGAAAAAAAAAAAAAAAAATGTGTAAGAAAAACTAATTTGATTTAATAGTAATAAATTTTAAATTTATTATTGTTATTTAAGCAATGATAATTTTATTTCTTGATTGGGGTGCGTGCTAGTTTACCGTCTTACTTGGGACTCACGTTAATAGTGATTAGATGGAAGACAATAAGGATGGGCGGCTCCTACAGTTGTAGGGCATGTATGATCGGGTTGATGCGATGGGAGGAGGCGTGGGAGGTATTAAGGTAGGCGTTAATTACTGTTGAGCAATAACCCTCAAGGTGGTGGATGTTTGCACCGCATTTCATGCAATTGAGTTATGGTATAGCAAGGTCTTGAGAGTTGTGAGGAAGCACTTGGGTTCCCTTTGGTGGCAAGCCTAGCAGGGAGGCAACATTTGTGGGAGGTCATCCGGGTCGACTTCATGGAGATGGTAACATGGTATGTCTCATTTCTTTCCATTCATCCCTGCGAGCGACATACTGGTATTTTGAATGTCGCATGTAAGATTTTTGCCCCCTCCTGCAAATGGGTCAATATGCGTCTTGGTAATGTTTGTTCGTTTGATGAGCATGTTTGCGTGGCTCAATTTTATATTGAAATAGTTGTTTCTAAGTCGATATCTGTTTCTTATGGTATCTTACTATTTCATATGGGAATGCATGGTTTAATTTGGGCTCGTATGTGTGGGAAGAATTTACCACCTGCTTGGAATGATTGTTTCTATATTTAGTTAAATTGACTTGTGATTACTCTCTGCATGTCGTCATTATTGGTTTTGCAATGTGTTGGTGTCTGCGTATATGGGAAGCGACTTGAGGAGTGGGTGGGTAGCTCTACCATCTGGTGGAGACAAACCCTCTCTAGCTTATATCTATTTTATGCGATGTCTGAGCACATGATGCAAATAATAGGAAGAAAGAGCCAATGGAAGTTAACAATCATGACTTGCTTTGCTTTCACTTCGCTTGGGTTTAATATTACTTGTTTCTTGCTCTTATTATATGTAAATGTATCAAGTTTCATTAATTAGAGAGACTACCCAGTTTACGAGCTGAGGGTCTCTGCTCGATTAACGACTTGGTTAGATAAGTATATTGTAGCTCAGAGGAGGTTGATGGAAATGGTTAGACCATCCACAGGCACAGGCCTGTCAGGGACTAGGGGTTGTGGAAGTAGCTGTAAGAGTGAGTCTTGGGGAGGTCGTGGAGCTTCCTCATCGAAGTCGCCGAGGAGATGCAGATGAAAACCAGATGCTTAGTGTATCACCATTGTGGCCTAATCATTTACAACAGGTACTCCTAAGCAGGTAAAACAAATGATTGCGGGTTGGGAGGTCGACCTCTACCAACGGGCTAAACAAGAAATTCAGATGGATAGTTGATGCTTATCCACGCCTCACCCGTGGTCGGCTCACCCAATACAAGCAAACAATTCATCTCTATTGGATGATGAAGAGCATGATAGCCAAAGCTATCATGAATGCAACAAGTTCCATCAAAGCTGATCCTAGATTTCAAGAAATTCAGAAGGAATTCCAACTTTTTCAATTTCAAATTCAGCGATAGAATGTCTATCTTGGTCATATTGAGAAGTACATTTCATGCCTTTCTTAATCTAAATTACCAGATTCCAGTGCAAAGGACCCAGCTCCGTTGGACTCCTCAGATGAATAGTTTCCAGTAATTTCATTTTTTGTCAAATTTTGAGTATGCATATGTCGATTAGTAGTACTTCTGTTAGCATGCTAAGAGTGAACTGGTTTTTAGAAATTTGTTGGGTCTTGAAAATGTCATTCATTTCCATTACACTTTCACAATTATGTCCATTATATCACCTCCATTTCACTACTATGTCACCACATTCATTATCATTGGGCCACATTTATGTTTTTCCAAACTTGATTAATTCTTAGCATTTTAAAGTGAATTTGTGGTTAAAAATTAGAAAATAATGTGCATATGCTTATACCTAACAAGTGGGTCGAGATTGTTGACATGTGTAGGTCAAAAAGAGGCTTTTAGAAGACCTTTATGTGGCACCCTAAGGCCAAATTCGAATTTGAGTGGAGAGAATCACGGGATCATGAGGATATGTGTCACATCTCCTAATTATATTGAAACTCTAAGAAGACATGTGTCTTATCAGTTCCTATTTTGATTAGGACTCTAGAGGTAGAGGGAGAGATTCATGGACTCTCATTAATGAGATGGCTTTTCATCTTTTTGCATAAATAGGAGATCTCTCTCCTTCATTAGTTAGCTTAGATTGGCTTTTTAGTTCTTTAGCTTGAAGTTTGTAGTTCTTCCTTGATGGCTTTGAAAAGCTTTGGAGAGCTTTGTAATTTTGAAGAATTTGAATAAAGCTTTGATGTTCTCAACATGGAAGGAGATGTGCGGTAGATGTCATGAAGCACATTGGAATGTAAGGTAGAGTAGATTTTGTTTTGAAGTTTTGCTTTAATTTCATTCAAGTATGTCATTTGATTGCTTTCAAGTTTGATAGATTAGAGTTTCCATTCATGCAATTTTAATTCATGCAAGTGTGTTCAACCGGTTGATTGTAGATTAATTTTTCTTTACATGTTCTTGTATTTGCTTATTAGTTTTTACTTGAGCTTTTTAATGTAGTTTTTGCATCAAGTAGTGATCTGAGATTTGCTTCTCTGCTGAACGTTTTAGCTTTTAAATTTCAGTTGTTATGCTTTGATTCTAGTGAGATTTGTTTGCTGCTATTAGCTAGTTTAGATATCAAGTTCTTCATGTTATTTGACGTTATCTCCGGTGCCATGGCTTAACTCAAGAAGTTAATTGGTGAGCTATCAGATTATAAGTGAAGTAATTTGATTTTGCTTTCATTAATCTGCAAGTAGGTAATTTGGATATCAATTCTTCATGTTATTTGACGTTATCTCCGGTGCCATGGCTTAAACCAAGAAGTTAATTGCCGAGCTATCAGATTATAAGTGAAGTAATTTGATTTTGCTTTCATTAATTTGCAAGTAGGTAATTTAAATATCAATTCTTCATGTTATTTGACGTTATCTCCGGTGCCATGGCTTAACCTGAAAAGCTAATTGGCGAGCTATCGAATTATAAGTGAAGTAATTTGATTTTGTTTTCATTAGTCTGCAATTTTTGGTTTTGAGTGCAATAGTTTAGATTTTATTTATGTAATTAGATGGACAACAGAGACAATAACTTCATGATCGACACTTCATCTTTTGCTTGATTTAAGTAGCTACATATTTACACTTTTGTTCAAGCACTGATTTGATCAATAACATGTTTTGAGATCTTTTGAAGTGCTAAGTTTTGGAAGTTACCATAAGGGACATAAACCTTGTCTTGAAATCTACATCCATGCTTGACCTTTAAAAGTATTCTTAAGACCTTAAAACATGATTTCCATTTGCATTAGACACTTTAGGAGATCAACAAGAACAAAACCCCAAAACAACATAAACTATAAAACAACGAAGTAAGAAAAAAAGTTAACTAAGCACATATGGTGCACCACACTTCATCAGTTTACGATACTTGGATTGATAATTTATGTAGAGCAATTTAAGACGTTAAA